>JBBPTY010000700.1:0-14466 GCA_038094335.1 Tylopilus aff. striatulus | reverse complement strand
TCCCTGACCGTAGCGCTCTTCTGCTTGCATCTTCTTATAAATGAGCCAGAAGGCGTGCTAGAGGAGCATTAGCTCGGGGACGACGGTGACCCTGGCGCAGACAGCTTACGATATGACCAGGGAAGTAACCGAGACTGCGCATGGAATTAGCATGATACAGTGTTGGCATGGAAAGCGCTCACAGAGTCAAGCAGATGTTGATGAGCAAGTCACAGCCGCATCCTGTGATGAACGCGGCTGCTGCTGGAGGGAAGAGGATGGCGACCTGGAGAGAATAAGACGAGGTCAAGTAGGAGAGAAGAGACTGACGAAGATGAGAAGGATGTCGGAGGCCTTGACCATGATGCTGCTGGTTCCAGTCAGACCACCACAGCCGTATTTAAAGCTACGCAGCCCGCAGCGGTGCCTCGCTAGGACCCCGACGAGACCCTCCCGTCCCCATTCCAGCGGTGTCGGGGTTCCTGTGTCCATTCAGACTACTGCTTCCACCAACTCGCCATGGTACGCAAGATAGCCCAGAACGATGATATCCTCGTACTAACATCTGCACCAGGCAATATCCAAGAAAGCGGGCAAGAAAGCCGCAACCCCAAAGTCTGGGCCCACCAAAGTAGCTAAGGTACTCTCACTACCGTCCGTCGTCGTTAACTCGCGAAAACTCAGCCCTTGTCAGGCAGATTGGAAAGAAGGCTTCAAGAAGAAGCAGGTCGGCGTGTCCGACATGACTCTTCTTACGACGGTTAGCAACGAAAGCATCAATGACAACCTTCAGAAACGCTGGACTAATGGCGAGATCTATACCTACATCGGTAGCGTGTTAATTTCCGTAAATCCATTTAGAGGTGAGCTGCTACCAGCCGTGTTGTCTGCTGATTCACCGTCCCTCTGTCTTCTTAGATCTCGGCATCTACACCGACGATACCCTCCACAAGTACAAGGGCAAGAACCGACTGGAGGTTCCGCCCCATGTATTCGCGATCGCCGAATCTGCATATTATAACATGAATGCATATCATGAGAACCAGTGTGTTATCATCTCAGGCGAATCTGGAGCAGGCAAGACAGAAGCAGCCAAACGTATCATGCAATATATCGCTGCCGTGTCCGGTGGCCGGGACAATAATATCCAGGAAATCAAAGACATGGTCTTGGCTACCAATCCTTTGTTGGAAAGTTTCGGTTGCGCGAAAACGCTTCGCAACAATAACTCAAGCCGTCACGTATGATGCCTCTTATCTTACAATTGTCTCTCGCCATTGATGCTCATGTCATTGGTACAGGGAAAGTACCTAGAAATCATGTTCAACGCTCGCGGCGAACCTGTAGGTGCGCAGATCACCAATTACCTATTGGAGAAAGGACGTGTCGTGGGCCAAGTTGAAAACGAACGAAATTTCCACATCTTCTATCAGTTTACCAAGGCTGCTTCCGATGAACAACGAGGTACACATCTTGCAACGTGTTTGATTATAGCTCACCAACAATACAGAACATTTCGGGCTTCAGGGTCCCGAGTCCTACGCGTACACGAGTCTGAGTAACTGTCTGGAAGTGCAAGGCATAAACGACGAGAAAGACTATGCAGACACGCTCGTGAGTGGTCCTGTATTTTGTTATTGACGATATTAACGTCTAGGTGCCACAGAATGCTATGCGAGTCATTGGCCTAAGCGACCAAGAACAGAACGAGATATTCCGAATGCTCGCCATCGTCCTCTGGCTCGGGAATGTCCAATTTCAGGAAATGGACGATGGAAACTCTACCATCGTTGATCAGGGTGTAACGGATTTTGTTGCGTATCTTATGGAGGCGGACTCGGCCATGGTTCAAAAGGTTCTCACTACCAAAGTTGTCGAGACACAACGAGGCGGACGCCGAGGATCGATTTATGACGTCCCTCTAAATCCAGCTCAAGCCACGGCAGTCCGAGACGCTCTTTCAAAAGCAATTTACAACAATCTGTTTGAGTGGATAGTATCAAGAGTAAATATCTCAATGAAGCCAAGGAGTGCTACCGAGCACGTCATCGGAATATTGGTATGTGGTATTTTTACCCATCCCCGAGCTCATCTCACCATTCTGCAGGACATTTTTGGTTTTGAAATCTTCGAGGTGTGTCGGTTACTATCGTTTCTGTTACAGGTGATATATGGTTTGCAACCAAAGGATAACTCGTTCGAGCAGTTATGCATCAACTATGTAAACGAGAAACTCCAGCAGATTTTCATTGAGTTGACGCTCAAGACCGAACAAGAGGAATATGTTAGAGAACAAATCAAATGGACGCCAATCAACTACTTTAACAACAAAATTGTATGCGATCTAATCGAAGAGCGCAAGCCCCCGGGTATTTTTGCTGCACTCAACGACGCTTGCGCCACTGCCCATGCAGACCCTACAGCTGCCGATAATAGCTTTGTACAACGTACAGCCATGCTATCTTCAAACCCCCACTTCGAAGCTCGCGGAGCACAGTTCCTCGTGAAACATTATGCTGGAGACGTAATGTACAATATCTCGGGCATGACGGACAAGAACAAGGACTCTTTAGTCAAGGACCTGTTCGACCTCATTGGTAGCAGCGGAAATCATTTCCTGCAGACCCTATTTCCAGATCGACCAGACCCGAACAGCAAGAAACGACCGCCAACCGCTGGTGACAGGATAAAGGTGACTATTTTGCACAAGTGGTAATGCGAGGGTACTAATGATGCTAGATCTCGGCCAGCGCGCTTGTCGAGAATTTGATGAGAGCCCAGCCATCATATATCCGGACGATCAAGCCAAACCAGAACCGCAGTGAAACTGAATATGATACCAAGGCAATCATTCACCAAATCAAGTATCTCGGGCTCCAGGAAAACATTCGTGTCCGTCGTGCTGGTTTCGCCTATCGAAATACCTTTGAAAAGATGGTGGAACGGTTCTATCTCCTGTCTCCGTCGACATCTTACGCCGGTGAATATACATGGCAACGTGATGCAAAGTCTGGGTGCGAACAAATTCTCAAAGATACTGGAATTACCAAGGATGAATGGCAAGTGGGTGTTACAAAAGCCTTTATCAAGAATCCAGAGACTGTGCGTACTGGCTTCTTTTCTCCTTGATGCATTCTAATATCGTCTCAGCTCTTTGCATTGGAGACCATGCGTGACCGTTACTGGCATAACATGGCTTCTCGCATCCAACGCGCTTGGCGGAATTATTGGCGATACAAGAATGAATGTGCTAGGCGTATTCAACGTTTCTGGAAAAACAACAAAGAGGGTATCGAGTATGCCAAGGTCAGGGACTACGGACACCAGGTTCTCGCCGGGAGAAAAGAACGCAGACGGTTTAGTCTGCTTAGTTATCGGCGATTCATGGGGGATTATCTGGATGTCAACGGTAAAAATGCTCTCGGTGCAGAATTGCGAACTGTATGTGGGCTTGGATGTTAGTCTGTTGGATCCTTGCCAGAATTTTTTTTACTGAAATCCAGAATAGCCGACCAGGTCATATTCAGCTCGAAAGCGCAGTTGCTAGTCTCAAAGTTTTTCCGATCTAGTAAACCCAGCCCGCGTCTTTTGATCGTGGTACGCATAATCCGAATATTGAGCTAATGTCTTTTTGGTTCACCGGCTACCAGACCAATAAAGCCGTGCACATTGCAGTGACGGCGCAGAACCATGGGCAGATACAGACCTCTCTCGAACGCAGGATACCTCTCATTACGATTAAGAGTGTATCAATGTCGAACCTACGAGACGACTGGCTAGTAAGTATATTCTTGTTTATATTTCTCTTTGGTTGATGTCTTTGATTAGGTTTTCAATTGCAATGCATCAGACGAGGGGGACCCCGTTCTGCACTGTTACTTCAAGACTGAGCTTGTCGCTAACCTTCTGCAGCTAACTCAAGCTTCTATTAATGTTATAGTCGGGCCAACGTGAGTGTGGAGATGTTATTTGGAGAACGTTATTCACAATGACTAGGATTGAATATGCCAAGAAGAAGGAGAAAAAGACACAGATTCAATTTGTCAAGGATGAGACAGTTCCGAGAGATGACGTCTACAAGAGCCACACTGTCCATGTTCCATCTGGAGAGCCTCCCAACAGCACGTCGCGCCCTCGCGCGAAGAGAAAACAGGGTGCTGTCAGACCAATTACACAGGGGAAGCTACTTCGTGCTGGTGGCCCCTCTAATGTAAGGCTTGTTTGTTTATAAACGGTTTGGGGTGACAATAAGACTATAGAAGCCAAAGAATGTACCCAAGCCCAATCCACTACCCGGAAAGCCCGCGATCAATGCCGTAAAATCTAACCTAGCACCCCCTCCACCGCCAGCAAGGAATTCTGCACCACTACATCCTCCTGAAGGGCCAGATGTTGAGTTATACCGAGCTAAATTCGCGTTCCAAGGACAGGACGGCGAAATGCCACTCCAAAAGGACGATGTCGTGGAACTTGTCGAAAAGGACGACAACGGCTGGTGGTTAGTCAAGAAAGACGGCGAGGAAGGATGGGCCCCCAACAACTACCTTGAGCTGGTACCCAAGAAACCACGCGCGTCACTTGCGCCGCCGCCGCCGCCAGCGCGTCGACCCCCGCCGTCGGTGCCTTCTGCGCCTGCTGCGCCCAAGGTCACGGTAGCAGTCAAGTCGGTGGTGGCAGATGCGTCCGCCAAACCGGTCGCCGTCTTCCCTGGGCTCATGCCCTCGAATGGCTCGGCGACCCCGTGGAAGAAGTCGGCAGGCGACTCGACGGGTGGGTCTCCCGCAAGCTCGCGACCCTCAAGCGCCCTTGGGGCAAAGCCGCCTCCGCCGGTGGCTACGAAGCCCAAGGCAGCGCCTCCCCCGCTCGCTGCGAAATCGGGTGTGGTCAGGCCGCCGGGCAAACCTCCGATTCCTACTGCGCCCAGGCCGCCTGCTGGTAATGTGGCCGCGCAGAGGGCAAGTGCTGCCAAGCCGGCTCCGCCGTCCGGGCAACTGGACTTGGCCGCAGCGGTGAGTATGGTTTCTTCTAACTTGTCACTGTCTGTCCATAGGTGCTCATGAATACGTGGGTAGCTTGCGAAGCGGGCGCAGCGAATGACTGAAGATTCTTAAATGGATGAACATACAGATGCGATGGGTTTCTAGACCCCCAGGGACGTTCCAATCGTATATATGTAGATGGATAGAATGTGCTCGTGGTACGGGTATGTGGGCCCGGATATTTCAGTCTCGAGGGGTATACGAGTTTAAAGAGTAACTTGAGCAGTCTAGAGATTATGCCAATGAAGATGCGTATACGTCATAATGGTGAAAATCATAAAGAATGTGTGACCGTGATCGGAGGCAACGCTGGGGATCTGGGCGCGTCCAAAGCCAGCTCCCCCTCGCTCTCCACCGAGGAGGCGCTGCTACTATCTGGTATAGCAAGCACCATGGGTGATGGATGGCTCTCTGTCAAGCCAGTCCTCGTCAAGGTCCGTTGTCCGTAATCCCGCCAAGAGCGCAGCTCGTCGGCGTTGAGAACTTTGGTGGTCAGGTTGGCCCGAAAGTCCTCTGGCCGCGTTTCAAGCGCCTTCTTGCCGGACTCTATGAGGCCGTCGATCATATCCTTGATCCTCTGGTACGTCTCATCTTCGTCTTCCTCGATGTCGCTCTCTTCCTCGTCCTCCTCATCCTCGTCCTCTAGCGCAGACGCGACGGCCTTGAACGTCCGCGGTGGGAGGATGAGCCTCGACTCTCTCAGTTTTCGGCGCAAGTCGCGGATCTCTTTCGCCTGCCGATTCTTGGTCGTCTCCAGCGATGCGTTGATCGCCAACAGCGACCGATTCGTGATTTCCAGGTCCGCGATCTACGCGTAGGTCGACCTCGGTCAAATGGCACCACTCCACTTCGCGTGCGAGGGGGGACGCACCTTGCGATTGGTCTTGGCCTCGGCTTTGAGCTGTCGCTCAGAGCTTTCCGATTCGGTGTCGCTCGAGTCTCTGTGGCGAGTATCATCTGTGCTCCTTTCTTGGGAGCGACTGCGATCCCGTGCCGCTTGAGGCAGGAACGGGTTGGATTGCCCGATCCGATCCGCGCTGCGGCGGTGGGTGTGAGACAGGATGCTCGAAATCTGGTTGTCCATCATCGGATCCCCATTGAGGGATACCGTCGTCTTTGAAGTGGATGATTTAGAAGAGATGGAGAGAGCAGATATTGGCGGCGAATGTGGAGGTAGAGGCACTAGGGCGGGGTCTACTCTGGGAACGAGCGACAGCCTCTTTATGGGACTGGGCTCGCTCGAAAGGGTGGGTGACGGGTGGGAACGGGTTGGTGACGGTGCGCGTCGAGGTGCATAGCGATGGGGGTTGGCAGCGGGCGAAGCGGTCGTGATAGGGTAAAACATCGTGGTCGGTGGTTCATTCAACGAAAGCGTCGTTATGGAAGGGGCCCTGGAGCGCGTCTGTATCGGACGCGTTGTGGCATAAGGGGGCGACAATGATCGTGATAGCGAGTCCCCTGCACTCGATGACGCAGACTTGACAAAGTTGGTGACCTTTGACTTGATCTTGATTGGGGCCAGTGCTGGTGGCGTGTTCGTTCGTGCGGAGTCTACCAAAGGGAGTTCAGCTAAAGGCAGTGGCCGGCTCGACAGGGTCGGGGAAGGGGACGTGCCGAGGTCTGAGATGGAAAGTGCATGATGAAGTGTAGCTACGCTCCCGCTCCGTGGTCGCTCCTCTGAACAGGGGAGCTTGAGCTTGGTGGGTGCACTCGTGAGAGCACGCTGACGGGAATCCTGGCTGCCCAAACTTGTCTGAGCCGGACGGATTCCAGACCGTGATATCGGCCTGGCCGTTACTCGGGCCTTGGGTGCGTTGTTTGGTGTTGCGACATTCTGCATTAGCTGGGACGGCCGTAGAGGGGAGCCGGGTCTGGAATGAGCCGGATTAGAGGGCGTGTTGAGAGAACTGGAGCTGGATAGTTTCCGGAGAATCGCGTTCGCGTTGACCTTGGCTTTGGGATGGAAGCCAGACGGGGCGAGCGGAGCGGGTGACTTTGTGGGTGAGCCGGGTCTTTGCATGGCGTTCCCAGCTTTGAAGTCGACCCTCGCGGTCACCTGCATCGAGAATTCGAGACGAAGCGCGTCGTCTGGTTGGGTGAACTCACTTTTCGGAGAGGAACGTCCATGTCGCGGTGTGAGAGTTGCAGTAAAATAGATAACTACACTTGTTTCGTGACCACACTTTCCACTAGTCGACGTATTCCATCCTCGCCACCACCACACCCACCACCATTCAACGTCGTCATCGTACTCTTCACCACATACTTGCCCACCATGTCCACCTCGATATTAACACGTGCACCAATGTCCTTTCTCGCGAGCGTTATTTTTTCTTGTGTGTGTTGGATGAGCATGACACCAAATATCCGCTCCGGGTCGTTTACTTCAGTCAGCGTGAGCGAGGCGCCGTCGATTGCGACATATCCCTTAGGGATGAGGTATGGCATGAGCGAAGGACGTTCAACGGTGGGCTCAGGAAACTGGAACCACAGCCGTAAAGAGTCACCGTCATGCTCGCGTCGGATGACGGTTGCAGTAGTGTCGACATGAGCCTATCGCGCATCAGCCGATATGGTGGTTCGTAGTGCGCGCCACGCATACCTGCACGAAATGGCCACCAAACCGAGCATGTGCGAGCATGGCACGCTCGAGGTTCACTTTCTCGCCTTCTTTGCGGTCACCTAGCAATCATACGTCTGGATGGAACATGACGGGATGGCCAGCATGTGTCCGCACCGAGATCGGTTCTGTCCAGCGTCTCGTTTGAGAGCCATACTTTGAAATAGCCACCTTGTTGGTTCTTGTCGAACTCGATGACGGTCAAGCATGCACCGTTGACTGCGATCGAATCACCGATGTGACAGTCGCCGAGGATGGGTGCAGAGTTGGATATTGTGATAGTACACCCTCCTGCATCCCGGTGGAGGACAGAGATGGTACCAAGATGCTCGATCTAGACAATGTTCAGCATGGCAGCCCTGGGTGCTGAAAAATCAAAATGCTTGCCAGACCAGTGAACATGTTCTCGGTGAGAGGACTGACTTTAAATTCACAACTCATCTCAAAACGCTCATCTTGTCAGTAAACAAGATGCAAGGACGACAAAGCTCAGAACATTCACAACCATCCGTTGGTAACCGGACATTATGGGAATCATACAAAGGCAAGATAGACTGAATACTGGGACCAACGTGACGCTCACATACTCGACAGTGCTTCCTGCCAGAACAAGACTGTATGTGTCTATGGCAGTATGTACGGTCGGCGGAGTGGGGCTGTTTATCTCTGGCTACTTGGAAAAACACATTCCTGCGGACCATGCTAGGAAATCGTAGAGTGTATGCGCCGCGAGTCGGCCAGCCGAACGAAAGCACACGAAAAAAGCATCGCTGGAAGACATTCGTTAGACGGGAGGAGTATGGTCGCTTCGTCGAGATGGGTGTCGGTGTAGCGTGTTCCAGTCTCGAGTGTTCCATGGTAGTTCGCGTGATCGCGTAGGAGTGCTGTGGAGAGTCTCCGCCTTGGGATGGTGCCGGTCTGAAAGAGAAGGCGAACGTGTCGTCATGTGGCAACCTTGCTTTTCGCAGTCAGGGACGAATTCCTCGGCAGTCGCGGAACGCGAGGTGCAGCAGGTGACATCTTTGACGAATCCCCAAAGACGGTCGAAAAACAAGGCAAAGGTGACAGATGCGGCGACGAAGAGGACGGCGATGATAACGACGCCGACTATCTCCCAGGTTTTGTTCGAGTCATCGGTAGTGCGACTTTCGGCGGACGCTGGTGAGAAAGACGGCGGCCAGGTGACGGTGGCCGTGGTGGTGGGTCCCGGGGGGTCGCTGTGTGTGGAAAAGGTTGGAGTCCACTGTGCTACCGAAGAGCGGGTGGGTGGTTCCACGGACGGCGTTAGAGGGAATCTGGTTGGCTTGACGGAGTGCGAGAGGATGTGAGATGGACTAGAAGTGACGCTGTCGCCTGCGATCAGACTGAGAATGTCACGTTGGGGGAGGAACATGGAACAGGTTGGAGTTCAAGAGAGAGAGCATCACGTGATAGTGATCCTAGGGGGAGAAGGGGTGAGCGAGAGAATGGGAGAAGGAGAGGGAGAGGGAGAGAGGATCAGATAAACCCGGAGAGAGATCTCATCAAAGAGTCGTATAATAGGGAACCGATTTGAAGGTCATCCCGAGAGAGAGAGACAAGCGGAGAGATACTCACAGTAGCAGTCAAAAGGTAATCCGGAAATCGCCGACGTCCAGGAACAGCAATAGCCGGGATCCAGCGTCATAGCACACGCTCGTTGCCTCACCCTCTCCTGGCATTCCCCATCGTCGCCCACAACATCCATCTCCAATGTCTCAAAGAGAGCCTTTCTGGTATTGTCACCAAGTACGTCTCATCTACTTCCACTCCTCCTCCAACTCACCCCATCGATAGTGTCACGCTGAAATGCGCCCACTGATGGTCATTCGTCCCTTCTTTCCGTACTCCGTTCTCGCACCCATCCTTCTCTCCTTCACAGACACCGAACCCCATATGCGCTTCCTGTCGCAGCTCTTTTGTCGAAAGGGTCCTCTCTCTAATCATCCCCCATCTGCTTCTTCTAACACGTCCACAGCTCGAGAATCCGGCGGATGACCCTCGAGAGTTTCAAAATCGCGCATCAGATGCGTTCGATGCTCCGAATCATCTCCCCGACGCGTTGGAAGGACTTTTCCGTACAGGTCTTGTCTACCCTTATCCTAATATCCCCATCCTTAATGTCTGTCACCTAGGTGGCTGGAGATCAGCCGAGAGCTCCTCTCCCCCTCGCTCCCGCACTCCACCAACTCGACGGTCGCATGATAATTTGGTAATTATATCTACTCTCATGCACATCAAACGCCTTCCACTTATACTCGTAGGGAACGAGCGGCCTCCACTTTGAATTCCACAGTGGTCCTGGTGGTGGGAGTACCAGGACATTTATTCTCGGTGGCCCTAATACACTCGGGCGCTCATCGTCCCAAGCAGATCCTCCCGTCTCCCCCTTGTTCGAGTACGTACGGCATATATTTCCCTACTACAGCAAACTTGACACAACATCCAGGCTTCTACATCGTGAATCAGAAGACAGCATGCGTCCACCCAGTGATATAACCGGTCAGTTGATGGCGCAATACCTCTTGGCCATGCTTGGTCGTGAACCCCATCGCCGTGGCGATCGTGATCCCTTTACTGAGATACTAGGCATGCCGGCGTCCGCACGATGGGGTGATTATGTATTTAATCAGGAAGGCTGGTGTTTCTTCTCGTCAAACTCCTATTGCTTCTGACACCTCAAAAGCCTTGGACCAAATATTAGCTCAACTTGCGGAGAATTCCACTGGAGGGAGGCCAACACCTGCATCAGAAGACATAATTTCTAACTTGCCAAGAGAGGTCCTGACAGAGGGCTGTTTGTATCCATTTATCCTCGATGTCGATTCACTTTGCTGACCTGTCGTATAGCACTGCTGTTGGAAAATGATTGTGCTGTTTGTAAAGAATCGTTCAAGCTGGATGCAGAAGACCCCGATGAGCTGGTCATAGTTACTCTTCCTTGCAAGCATTCATTCCACGAAGGTTGTATCCTTCCCTGGCTCAAATCGAGCGGCACATGTCCAGTTTGCAGGTTCGCCTCCATCGCTGCTTGTATTCCGATCATTCCGTGTAACTCTTCGACTGTAGACACTCTCTGGTTGCTCAGTCACAGCAAACACAGCAACCACAGTCTCCGGGAGGGCCACCTGGAGGGAGCTCCAGCTCCAACAACCGCGGCAATCCTTCTTCTGGGTCACACACGCGGTCACCAGGGAGCTCTGACAGGAGCGGCGGTGGCGGCTTCTTCCATTCTCTTTTCGGAGGTGGAGCTGGTGCATCCAGTGGAAGCAATGATGGTTATCCGTCACGCTCTCGATACACGATGAGAAGAGGGAACCGTGAATCCCGTTCAGAGAGAGTCTCACGCACCACACCGTCGTTCCCCGGGCAATGGGTGGAGGACGTAGACTGATAAGAAACTCACACTCCCGTCCTGTCTCCTCTTGTTCCACTGTCCGGGCTCCCCACACTACCCACTCCCTAAGTCGTCGCTGTATCTCCTCGTCACATTTATAATCGTGTAACCCAACTCCTGGACCTGTATTATCGTCGCCCTCTCACAGTATCTACACTCCGTGAACTTGGTCATCCGCCTGAGAAACACGCGTCATCATATAGCCATACTGTGCAAATAAAAGCACTCTCGCTCATGTCATCACCAGTTCTCGCTTGAGCACCGATTATTGCTTAGCAACATGGACGCTACCTCCCTGATAGGGTGTGAATTCGCCCTTTTCGAACGCTGTTGTATTTTCTCTTCGTATGCTACCGTGCACAAAAGATCGACAAACATGACATGACCATCCAAAGGAAACAGAAGAAAAAAAAATCTAGTTGGTCGTGGCATCCGTGTACGCCGTCGTTGCGAACCCGACACGCGAGTTGGTGGTGTCGAAGACGCTGTAGAAACGCTCGAGGAAGGACTGGCCGTCGATGAAGTCAAGACCCTGGCCGGAGGGGGTGCCGATGTCGTTGACGATACCGTAGATCGCGCCCGACGTGCCGCCGATGTAGGTGTTGAGTGCGCGAGGCCAGATTTGGCCGTTGGGGGTCAGTGCGTAGGCGACCTTGTGCGGGACGTGAGCAACGCGCGGTCGAGATGGACGTCGAGAAAAAAAAAAAAGATGCTTACGGAGCCAATGTTGAAGTTGAGGTTCTGGAGGGCGTTGTACTGAGTGGTGGTGAACTTCAACAAGCCAGTGTTGGCGTCAAGGGTGCCACCCGTGACGGACTCGTACGTCGAGAAGGCATCTGTGGCTGTCTTAGCGGCGGGTCGGTCAGCGTGGGCACGTTGGACTCACCGGAAGCAATGAGGATCAAGGTGGTGCCAGTGTCAACAATACCCGCAGTCTCGGCCAAGATCGTCGTGCCGCCATAGGTGATGCTCTCGTTAATACCCCAGTAGTACGTGGCAGGGGCGGTCTGAGTAAGAGGGCTGAAATGATTCGATCAGACATTATCCGACTTGCAAGGCGCAAGCAAAGAACTAACGTGTAGGCGATGGTACCGGTGTACTTGGTGGCGTCAGTGCCGCCGAAGGTCAGCTCACCGTTTTCATCTGACGTGGAAGTGGTGGGTGCGAAGAAAACGCCGACAACTTCCTCGGAGATCACCCCTTGGCTGTAGAGGTTCTGAGTGACGGTGGGGATCTCTGTGTTGGGCTCGTTGGTCAAAGTGCCCTGGGTCAGGTCCTCAGGACCAATGCTAAGTGATCGTCAATATCATCAAACGTGACGAGACAAAGAACATCCTCCTACCCGACAATGCCATCAACACCGGTGAAACCAGTCGAGGTTTTGGCGACACCAATGGATTGCTGGGTGATGGTGAGACCAGAACCTAGAGTGACGGTGTCGAGATATTCCGTTCCTGCCCCACACGATTAGTTTCTAGATACGCCCAGGAAAACTCGTACAACTGACCAGAGAAAGAGCCAGAGCCGTATGACACCGACTATCAAAGAGATAAACATTCCTTTCGAGCAGATGATTTGACCAAGCTTACCACAGGCTCGCCGGTGTTCACACTAGTGCTTGTCCGGACATAGGCCTTGCCAGCACCGACCCAGGTGTTGGAAGAGCCAGTGTCGACGATCAAGTTGTCTACAAGGAGAAACATCTATACAGTGACATTCGAGGCACGAGGCATGACACACAGGTGGTCGCCGGGCTGCCGACGCCGACGGCCGCAATGTAGGAGACGGCGGTGTTGGTGACCGGGACGTTGCCAGCACGACGATCCAAATGGCCATTGTGAATGGAAGCACCGCGCTCCTTAATCGCGGCAGCACGAGCCTGGTCACGCTGAATGAGATTAACAGCACCACCGCTGCTGTTGATGCGCTTGGCAACAGGCAGAGTGACACGGGGAGTGCGGGACTCCAAAGGAGTCGCCACAATAGAGAGGGCAAGGAGCAGAGTGGTGAGTAAGGATGCGGCAGGGAACATGGTGAACTTGAACCAATTGATACTGAGGAATAATTCATACTTACCTGAGGCTTTTATGTCGTGCCACTATTAGAGGGCTATGGGATCTTTGACGAGCAGACCATATGGTGAAGGACCGTGGCTAGAGAAAGATTGGTCGTCTGCCATGCGGTACGCGCCGTTTGCTATAGCAGACCCTAGGCTGTTCCGAGGACCGTCGATCCACATTAGGTCGGTATGACATAGCAGAAGCCTCACACCGTGTACCTGATACAATTTTCTTCCCAGCCCTTTCAGGTGATCCCAATCAGCGCTTGCTTTCACCGGGATGGCTATCGTAAGCAATGATCCCGTTAAGACCGATTGGCACATGCACAAGATAGCAAGAATATGTACATACCTGGCAAACGATTTATGTACACCCTGGGAGATTGTTGCGCTATTAACAAGCGACAATTGCGAGCATGAGCCCCCGCGGTTACCATGCTGCGAAGTGATGGAAGGCGCCCGCTTACCCCACACATCTAGTGATAACGCCAGTGCTGAGAAGGGTTTCAACAACCGAATCTGATGGCGTCAGTGGGAAGGGTTCACATGGTAGAAGTAAAGAGCTCCCTACTTTCATGCACGAAAACACTCCGACCAAAGTATCAGAAACAAGCCGCAACTTCGACGTAACGTTCTCTCAGGCAATGCTGCAGCTCAAAGATGACGAAATAGGTATCCAAGTAGCTGTGTTAGAAGTATCGAGATTGCGATGACGTGCCTCCATGTCCATGTGAACAAAGTGATCATTTGCGTTGCGAAGGTAGATCCCACCAAGACATCCATTCGGAGCTAGTAGTATCACTGCACTGTTGTCGCATGAATGCATGAGGCCCTGGCTGTACTCACACCAAGATCCGTCGAAGATGTACCAACTCCCCGTTCAAGAAATTGATCAAAGTATATAATTAGTAGGTGGTTGTTGTATTTTATTCATACATTACAAACAGACTCGGTTACACTCGTCTTCTCACGTGATCGAGTAGTTTCAGCCCATATCTACACCTTAGTTACAGACTCCGTTCTGTACCGAGTGAGCTTCCACAGTGGTCGTATCTTCTTCGGGCATTGACGCGCAGCCGGATGCATCGGACCGGAATGCAGGTGGACCGTGACCGCCGTCCGGCTCCGGCGGTCGATGCATCGCAGACGAGTTCGATCAATAAACCTGCCTGCGTTATGAAGGCAAGAATATTTCGTACTCCAATCTCTGACGACCTTCCTGCTTCGGTCAGGTGACGTGAACAACACTCGTCCTTATATTGAGTCTCTTCCTATAGCACAATACGCACGGTCTTTACATACGGTATACATACATAGTTGAACGCATAAGTAGAGAGAGGAACACAGGACACAA
>JBBPTY010000699.1:0-14480 GCA_038094335.1 Tylopilus aff. striatulus | reverse complement strand
AAGGGCGGTCGCGAATCTGATAACTGTCCCCGGACGCTTTTTATGCACCCCGAGTGGCAGAATTGATCGCCCGGTCATAGATGCTTCACCGATCAGTGGCGGCCACAGGAATGTACTAAGTACTGTGGCTTCGTCGCTCGTAATTGACAGCCGATGGCAGTGCAGGCTGTTCATTGTCAAGAGGGCGCTGTCACGGCCAGTTGGCGTTGGCCATCGGTCATCGCTGCCGTAACTGCACGAAAAAAAGGGTCTTTCAAAGTCCCAGATCGGCTGCCTGTGTCCATGTGCCTCTCACATTACATATGCAAAGTTCACATAGAGTTTCGGCTAATTTGATAAGATACCGGGATGCTCACTGAAACGGCACAAAGTTGCCAAGCAAGCAAGTTGATACGTTCGATTACTTCAGCTCGACAAATAGCATAGATTAATCATTTCTAGCTCTTCTACCAGAGTTTGGTGCCGGTAGGCGAGCCGGATATCCGGCACGTTTGTCTGTGTGACCATTTTTCGGTCAGCAAACAGAGTACCGATACATTCTCGGGATCAGATTTTACCTTGTGGATGTCATTTCCAGCGGCTCCGGGGAGGTACCATTCTTGGCCAAGCCAATGCCGCTTGACTTCCATTTCAAACCCGCTCTGCATGACGGAATTACGGGCGAGCTCGGCAAGAGAGCTCTGCGGAAGCTTGTATATCTAAATCCGTGTTGTAACGTGAGATGTGCTTGGCGACAAGGCTGTGTGAAACTCACATGAGCGGCTACGCTGTATTCCTCCAGCAGCGGTTCCTACCGTCATCGCAATGCACGTCAATTTTGGCTAGACTGAGTAGTGAAGGTTACATGCCTTGGTGAAGTGAAACTGAAGGGGATCATCGGTACTCAAGCTTACGTTCAATCCGGTCTTGAAAAAATCTGGGAGTGGGTTACGTTCATATGTGAGGAATAAAGCGTTGTTACTGAGAGGGCTCATCGCCAGACCGATCTGCCTGAGATAAAAAAGATATTGTAATGCCGGAACTTTTCGAAGGAGTATTCCGTGAGAAATCGAGTGAGAGGTGAGGAAAGTGGCAGTGAGATGATCCGTATCCCCTGCTTCTCCCGCATGTGGTCGGAGGACGAACGTGTCTGCCAAGAAAGTAAACAAATACCGAGTCAGAGACGGCCATTTTAATGAACCGAAGCGTACTGAATCCCCGTACTTGTCTCCAATGGTTTAGACTAGCCATGTTGGCATACATGTAATAAATCCTAGAACAGGAATTCAAATCGATTCAAACCGACCGGAGGAGTGGTGGACTTACCAATATGTAAAGGGCGGGTTGTGTGTCGTGTCCCAAAGACGAGGATAAGGGAATTTGCGATGAATTCGGCGCTCCGCCTTCGATTCGTCATCTACACTGTCAAAGCCAACCACCCGCTGCAGGAAGACGTGGAGTTCGGGGTGTGATGTCGGATCTTTTGTAACCTCGAATAATGGACGGAACACATCTGCACGGAGCTTGAACTTAGATCATGAAACCATATGAGTGGTCACGTACTGATTACAACGTCCTCAAAGGTTCGAACCACACCGTTTTCCTTGTAAACATTATACAGCCGTGGTACTTGGATGAGCCAGCGGACGTTGTGTGAGAATAACTTGTTATTGATGACCCATTTGGCTATCTTGTCCCATTCGTCTACCGACTTGCCGTATACACTAACTCGCCATTCGCAGTTCTGTAAAATTGAGCTGAGTGATAAAATGGAGCTAGTGTACACACCTGGTATTTGCTTTGTTCTAAATCATTCATCACCTCTGCAATCCGATCAGTGACCTGGATACTATATTGTGTGAGAAAATTCCACCTTGAGTGAGCTCAGCAAAGTAGCGTCCATCGATACGATTATCGATCTTCAAGAATATCTCCCGAAGCCTGGATTCTCCAATTGGGTTGTATTTCAGGTTGAACTTGTCAAACCTATGGAACGAATCTTGATGTGCGTGCATATCGAGGGTGTCGATGGAGAGATCGTAAGCGCTCAATTTGAGGGACTGGAAAACTTGCTCGAGTGTCAACTCGGCCCCGTCACGGAATATGACAACGTCCTGAAGGATAGTTACATGAGGGCCACAGTCAAGCAGATGCAAGGAAATCATACATGAGGACTTCGTTTCATCTTTGCCTTGATGAATCGTAGTAGATGCTTCTGATTCATGCAACTAGCCAAGTGCACGTGGGTATCCACTTTGCGCAGGTTGTAGAAATCCCTAGCAGCAGCTGTTGTCAGCGGCTCTGGACCAATCAGCGACCTGTTCTGACCTGTGGGGGACACCCTAAAGGAAGGGGGGGATCAGTGCGAAGTTACTTGTAGATGACATTTACCTACCTTCATGGCGGCCAACTCTTGGGACTCATTGAGTAAGCTGTACATTTCGAATTTGCTTGCCAAATACTTGAGCCTCCGGTATGCTATACTTTTTGCGGGGCCATCGGATATGACTTCCAGAACATGGTCAAGGTCGATGAAATATTCCCTGATGGAGGGGATATCAAAGATTGGGTTCTCATCTAGAATGTGTGAGGTAGTTGCACAATGCGCAAGGACCTCACGACGTACCTTCTGCTGTATCATACACCTGGTATACACCCTTTTCATCGATCCTGAATTTCCAAGGGTGTGAACCTGGAATCTGGCAGGTTGAAAAATCAAACACTTCCTGTTCTGAAGAGGCATGTCCATCGACCGCTGGAGTATCGCTCTTTGCGGTGAACTGCCAGTGTGGGGGAGGTGGCTTAGGATACATTTTCCATGCATTGTAGGAGCACTCGGGAGCTCTGGCTTTGGCGAAGTCGGTGTCAGGTTTCACACCAGATACACCTGCGAAGCCTTCTGCGATGCCATTGAAGCAGCCGTCGTAATCTCGAGGGTCGTCTCCGAGCCTCTGCAGGGACTTGGCTATATATTTGTCACGAAGCTCGAGGCAATACCGAAACAACTTGAATGTACGAGTCATCTCGGGGGTGATCGCGGGTTGCACTGTGATCTCTTTAGTGCTTGCTTCGGTCAACACGAGAAACCTCACATTGCGGTTGCGGCTCCATGCGCACCTTGTCTTCCTCTTCGGCGAGAGCGGACGTACTATGCTGTTCATCGGCTCGTAATGCCTCGCGAATCGCGGAGAGCGTGAAGCTTCCTGCTACTGAGGACGGGCCATCGGAAACAACAGTAGAGACGTCAGACGCGCGACGATGTGCCAATTTCTTTTCTTCTATCTGGACATGCTCTTTAGTACTGATTGGACGAGCGGAGGAGGACTCACCTGCTGAAGACTTTTCTCGTCGTTGTAACCGTAAAAGCCATCTCTGGAGGGGGGGATTAAGAGGCCTGCATTATCGCTCGCAGGATTCGGGGACTGTCGGGAGTATTCAGGTGGGTGATTAGGGGTGATGTCTTGGGGATGGGCCAGGTCAGACATGATACTAGTGGTGATAGAATGCGCCACAGATTGACTCCGAAGATCAAACACTGATGGTGGGTATTTGTCCCTCAGATCTGACTCCTACTTGCTACGTAAACATGCCATATCCGCGACTGCCACAAGAAAATCAGACAAGACGCGTTCTCCCATGAAAAAAAAAAAAACAAGTCGCAAAACGACGACGATTCAGAGTGGGCGATAAGGATTTACGTAATAATACAAATATAAATATAATTTCGGCGATAATAATAAGGTTATCAGATCCTCATTGGATTTTACGTCGCTCGACCTCACCACAGGTTGGAGACGAATTTTTGAACACTGGCGACGCGATCTGCACGATGGGCAACACGACCTCGAATACGAACCACAATAGACCTTCAACGGTCCCGACAAGACAAATCGACTCCGTTGCAGAGAGCCACAGACAGGCCTCCCCCTCTCCGAACCCCAATCAGCCCCACCGTTCCATGCGCACAAAGAAAAAATCCCTCGAGCTCCCAGACCTCGCCCCTCTTTCCCTCACTCCCACCCATTCTCACCATGCTTCCGCTAACTCGTCTCCCTTATCTTCTTATCGTCGCCCACCAAGGACTACTTCACCAATCCCGATTCCGATTCCAGCTTCTAACAATGGCTGCATGAACAATGCTTCAAATACCGGCACTTCTCCCCGCGGAAGACAACCAAGTGTAAAAGTCAATCTCACCCGGGAGGCCGATGCGTCAGATTTACTCCTCGACCACCCTCCCTCTACCCATATCCCGGTTCATCATCATCATCACCACCCTCGCAACCGCGGCGGCCCTTATTTCCGAGGAGCCCCTCTCCCGTACAATTCTACCCATTCATTCTCTTCACGTGGTCAGGCTACTGCAACCCCCCCGAGCCGCATGCAAGAGCTCTATGCGGAAAGCCAAATCGAAGTATCGAATCACCCTCCTGATCGACCAGAATTTATCCAGGAGACAGTTCATTCCACGATCCCCCTCGCGCTTCATAAGGCGGAGGAAGCACTTGTAGCTGTTACAACCGACAGTCTTGCCGAAATTGGCCAGCCAGCCCCCAATCGTCCCTCGGATGAGCCAAGAGAGCCCGTGAACGTTAGGATCACTTGGAACGGAGGTGGGAAATCCGTTGTTCTCGCTCGTGCAGGTGACGACAATTGGAAGGGCCGTCAACAAATGGAATCAGAGTGCGCCAGTTCCGATTTGTCTTCTGGTCTATCATGTGACTCGCACCGTAGTAATCCACCTGCGGATACCTCGTGGTCTACTTGGGTCTCACTCATGCCCGGAACGCACCACATCCGCTTTATTGTTGATGAACGATGGCGCTTATCTGACGACCTCCCGACCGCCGTAGATGATGAAGGTAGTCTGGCAAATTACGTTGCTGTCCCCATTTCCGGCTTGACGCCGCCTCAGCGTACACTCGCCTCTGTTGTTCTTCCCAAGCAGCCCACTCAGCCGGTCCACTCATTCTGGTCAACCACTACCTCCACCCAAGGCTCCACGATCGATGTACCTTCCTCTTCAGATCCCACGGGGTCGTCATCCAGATGGACGGATGAAATCCCCGCTGAACTTGTTGCCGCCGCTCGGGAGGAGGAAGCTTACCTTGCCTATACGGCTGCGATGGAATATGATCAGTCAGGATATCCCAGTACGCTTCAGCAAGTTCCCGCACCAAATATACCTCCAGCTCCGGTCCTTCCCAGACACCTGGACAAGCTTATTCTAAACACCAAAATCGGGCAATTCCCACCACCCAGGGGTCGCGATCGGGAGCGGGAGAAGGAGAAGGAGCGAGAAAAAGAGCGAGAGCGCGAACATAGGCGGAGACAAGGGCGGTCACTACTTGGAATGACCAGTACGCTTGCACGGGACATTCACAAGGAAGATAAAGACGGGGAGAGTGAGCACCCTCTCATCCCAATCACCACTGCTAGCGGGACGGATGTAACACATCTTGCGAATCTTTCGCTTGGACATACTCGTGTAGGGCTGGACGGACCTGGAATGTCAGATGACGCGAGCGTATTACCCGTGCCGTCCCATGTCGTACTTCATCACTTGAGTACGAGCGCAATCCGCAACGGTGTACTCGCTGTAGGGAACACAACGCGTTATCGACAGAAGGTACTCACGCGTTTCTATGCAGACAACGGAGTCACTGACGAATGTTTTAGTATCTCACTACGGTTTACTATAAACCTACATGAAGGATACAACCACGACAAGAACGGCAACACGCAGGACGTCGATAGAAGCCATGTTTCCAGAAACTCTTACTCCTGGTCATTCAGTTGCTTATTTATCAGTGCAATTACTTAGTTGGTTGTTTCTTGGGATATTGCCCCTAGATTCCCCCTGAACATCCATGACATATGTGGAGGACCAACACATATTCGGTCATGACCATATACTCACCTCTCACGACGCAAATCCATGGTCGTCCTGTGTATGCGCGCGTATGAGCCACTGTTTCTAGACTCTTTTATTCGTGCTTCTTCTGTATGTTGTTCCATGACTATGCTAGTTGTAGGACGATCTTAGACTACTTCCCAGCCGAAATGTATCTTACATGTGTGTGAATTCCACGCCTATCTCACTGGAAACGGAATTGAGACCATAAAAACTATAGCCCACCGCGAGGGTCGAACTCGCAGCCTTCAGATCTCTGCAGGGATCAAACCCGCCTTAAAAGTCTGACGCTCTGGCCGATTGAGCTAGGCGGGCCTAGAACGGCTGTCGTCTTCAAATGTATCGAATAGTCTCGGATGGCCCCGGGCCGCCACTAACCGACATGGTCTTCCCCGATCAGCATACCCCTGCATAACGATACTTGCTACGAAGGCACCGATCAGACCACCCTGGTAGTACACTGAGTACGCTCACAGACCCAATGAAATGAAAACTCGCAAATCAGAAACAGCGGGCATCCAATAGCGCTGCGCTGATAAGACGTAGCCCTACCTACCTCACGGCAAAGTGCCACGATTCATTACCGCTCGTTTCTCAGCCAACGGCCATGATACATGTCCTTTTTCCCCCCCTCGATTCAGGTTGCTAACCACACCCGATGGGCGGAGATACCCTCACCCGCGGGCATGCTCGGCCTCGAATGTGGATGCGATGTGGATCGCAGCGCTGCTAGGCTGCAGTCGCATGATGAAAAGAATTCTCAAAAATCCGGACGGGGAGCAAGCCAGGGCCGGCTCTGGCGAAGCGTACAGACGTCGAGTGCCGTGCTGGTGTTTCCGTTTCCGTCGTGGTGGCGTTTATATACTGATCTATATTGTATTCCCGTCGACGCACGGAGCTGAGGACACTTGTCCACAACGTCTCGGAGATTGAGACCACGCTGGTCGTTCAATTGCACGATAAGGGTTGGTTCCATAATGTTGACAGGAGGAACGAACGATGACCGGGGAGCAATCAGTCTGGGGTAGTCAACGGTGGTGAAGGTCGAAGGTAAGGTGCATAAAGATTAGGATGAAGGAAAAAAGGAAGAAATGGAACTTGCATACAGTGATCCCGCGTGTATGAAAACATGCACCAACCCAGCAGGTTGCGCCCATGGAGCCAATTGTTTCACCCAAGAGTTCAAGTAAGCGTAACTTACGTTGCATGGAAATTAAGTCATGACTCGGAGAATGTTCATTCACACCAAGCAGACGCACGTCAGGAAGCCCATGCGGGCTGTGAGGCCCACTTGATGTGCCGCCCATACATAAGTTCCTGTGTCGCATGAACCAGTGGTGTCCTCGTGGTGACCGCGACCACTGGCGCGAAACGAAAAATGTCGATACTGGTGAGGACTCGACGTACTGCATTTCAAAGGTCCATAGCTTACTGGTGAGGTGCCTATTTTAGAAACTATTGCAGAGGATCGCTGCTCTGGCATTGGAACTTGTAACGCATCGTAGGGCATGGAAGGGCGGGATCAAAGGGTGCAATCACAGCGAGTCCCAGCACGCCATGTTCCCAAAATCATGGTCGATTCGGACAGAGATAGAATGGCAGGAGATGGACTGCATGTTCGGGAGCGGCCAAAGAGAGCGACCGCATTCAAAAGGGATGCGGATGGGACCATACTTCTGGGAGGCACCACCAAAGGTGAGAGCTACGGCGGTGAGTAGGAAGCTGTGCCTTGATTGACTTAGGTTGGGAGCAGTATCAGCTACATCAGCATAACGCGCAGAGTAGGCAACGCGTGATCAAAAGGCGGGTCATGATTGTCAGCAACCCCGACCCAGCGGACGATAGCGAGGAAGAATTGGATCTGAAGACTCGAATGGAGTGATTTGATGGGTGACGTTGGTGATCATCGGAGTGCGATATGGGCATGGGCTTTACGACTCGTGTGCTGGTTTCTCCAGCCATCGGGCGATGCATGTGGAATAGTAGCCTACAGACTGTAAGTGTGTAGGTCGAACCCAAGAGTTGTCTCCGGTCCTCTCCGGCCAAGTTCACACCACCGCTTACGGCCGCGAACGGTGGTAAACCGTCATCGAAATTTATTTGCTCAGAGCCGCTCCATAAGTTCAACCTCGACCCTTGTTATTTATACTTTCATCCCGCTCGTTCCCGGTCATGTTCAGAGCCGTGCACCGTCTTTTTACGCCCTCTCTGCGTTCTCCTGCGCTGGTCAACGTATATGTAGCAACTCGCTCATCCCGCGCCGCGCTCACCCGACGCATGATGAGCTCTGAGTCGCATTCCGCTCATGGGAGCACACAGAATGACAGAGCATGGATAGTGCGTCTTTACCTCCAGTGTCTACAAAACCCAATTACTCAGTGTCTGTTCCACCTCAGATTGGGTCCGCTCTGGTGTTTGGTCCTCTGGTAAGCCATACATATGCCATGCATCAGCGCCGTGTATTCAGGCCGCACTGTAACGCTATTGGTAGTTTCTGTACCTTGTTTCCCCTTCCGCGCGCAAGGGTACACATGGGCATACAGATCATGCCCATCATAGCCACCATGTGTGTGATCACCCAGCTCATCAGCATATCCCCACCTGACCCATCTGTCTGTAGAGCGAACAGAAGGAAGCCCATCAGGTGCAGTACCAGACGTCCGCTAAGCTGCTTGTGATGTGACGTGGCATCTGTCTCTTAGCAACATGTCGAACCCAAACGCGAAGAACACGTTGGACCCATTGCCGCTGATGAAGGCACTACGCTTCCTGGTCAGGTCAAAGAAACAGTGCAAAAAGCTTTTGTACGTCATTTCTGTTAGTTGTCTCCTGTTTTACATATGTTTATTTGATCTTGGTAGGAGTCTGACTCCATGAAGGATGCTCAGGAACGGGAGGAGGCAGTGGCAAAGGCGGAAACGGCGCCAGCTGTAGAGGTTCCAACACCCGAAGCACATCCTCAGGAGTCACCTGACGCTAAACTGATCTCGGAGTCCGAGACAAATGCGATTTCGGCAGCACCTATTGGGGTTGACGATGCGGCGAGGGAGGAAACCGTCCAAAAGACTGCAGTGAGTAGTAGCTCTATTTTTGCGGAATGCAATAATGAATTGGCCACCAGAGCGACGCGAATGAGGCTGCCGCAGAGTCGAAAGCTTAAGGCATAGACTAATATTACATAGATTTGTGCAGATCATCGCATGAGACTAGACGAATATCATCTGTTCGATCACGTCATATGTCACTATCAGAGGATGTTGAGGTGAGACACCGAGTTGGAATTCTAGTTGACATTTACCATGCATCAGATGCAAGTCACATTGTCATGCAACGCCTGACTACCCGGGTCGCTTGTTTTACAGACGGTGATCAGCGTGTAAGTTGAAAGTTGAAGACTATAAAACCATGTCACAGCGCCTTCAAACCACACTCACTTACCTCTGGTCAATTTTTTCCCTTTTGATTCTTGAAGCTCGTGATGCTTAACGTTCTGGTTCTCCTTGCTTTACTTCTTGTTGCGGACCTCGGTGTATCCGTCCCGGTCGGCAACCTCACCCTTGACGACGCCACGGTGTCCGGAAGAGGCTCACCTAAATATGTTGTAGCCCACGTCATGGTAGGGAATACCTTTCCGTACTCCCAGCAGAACTGGCTGTCGGATATCCGACTTGCCCACGCGAATGGAATCGATGGCTTCGCGCTCAATATAGGAAGTGATCCCTGGCAAACTCATAGAGTTGCAGATGCGTGAGTAGTAACACAATGTACTACTAACTCTGGTTGACGTTCAACTAGGTACGCGGCTGCAGAGCAGTCTGGGACTGGCTTCAAGCTCTTCCTATCATTTGATATGACGTGTGTCCACAATCACTGACTGCAACTCCGTCCTCATTTTTGCCCCTAGAGTCCTCCCATGCAGCGAAGCAAGTCATGCTGCTGCACTCCGAAATTACATTACGACATATGCCTCGCATCCCAATCAATTGATCTACGGTGGTCGTGTTTTCGCCTCCACATTTGCGGGACAAACCTGCCAGTTCGGCCAACGCTCGGTTGCAGCAGGATGGAAAACGCAATTTGTGCAGCCGCTGACGGGCAAGAATGCTGTTTATTTTCTCCCCTCCTTCTTCGTGGACCCAAGCACTTTCCAGAATTACAAGGGTGTCATCGATGGAGCTTTCAACGTAAGGATCCCCGCACTTTCGCTTTCTAAGTCCAACGCAGATTATATTTTAGTGGAACGGTGGATGGCCCTTGCAACTCACGGCTCAGGCGGTAACAGACCATTCGCCCGCTCACCTTACTTCCCTTGCCAAGGATATCGGCGCTACCACAACCGACGAACAATACATCAGCGGTCTGGCTTCCATTGGTGGAGCATACATGGCCCCCGTCTCTCCTTGGTTCTTCACGCACTACAGCAAGCAAAGCTTCAATAAGAACGTGAGTGATCTCCCACCAGCGATAACACGATTCTAACTCTAGCTGCCCTGACTAGTTCATTTACGACTCTGACGAGTGGTTGTGGGCCAAGCGTTGGGCGAATCTGATCGACATTCGTGAGCAAATCGGAATCGCTCAAATCGTCACTTGGAATGATTACGGCGAATCTCATTACATTGGTCCTATCGAGGGTGCACAACCAAATAGCCACGCTTGGGTGGATGGCTTTGACCATACCGGTGAGCCTTCTCCAATCTGTAGTTCAGCATAGGCTGACGTCTACAAGGCTGGCTGAGTACGGTATCATACTATGCGACCGCATTCAAAACTGGAAAGTATCCTGCCATTACGAAAGATCATATTGTCATGTGGTCTCGTCCCCACGCGGCACATGCCACTGCCCCTGACCCGGTTGGCCCGCCTACTAACTATCAACTGGTGAGTTCTTCCTGCGTGCTTATGGGATCCAGGGTTCATTCTCCTTGACCTCTAGACTCAAGACAAGATCTGGGCGGTCGTTTACGCGACTGCGCCTGGCTCTCTGACGCTCACGAGCTCTTCCACCGTGTCTAAGACCTACAATGTCGCCGCAGGAGTATCGATGCATTCGTTGCCCATCCAAGTTGGCGGGTCCATGACAGCAGTGTTGAAGAGGCACGGCCAGACCGTGATTAACCTTCACCCCAAAGACTTCACTTTCAGCGGCAACCCTTCTACGTATAATTTCAACGCTCTCGTCGTTTCTTCTAAATAGGTGTTTGGTACACACAAGGATAGGTGAATCTATTCACGCATCTGTATCATTTATTGTCTATATATTATTCGGCGACATTCTACGGTGCTATTCATGTTCACAACTCCCACTTACATTTGGAAGGTTATTATCAGTTATGCAGAATTTGTGGTAAATGCCGCTGGATTGAGTGATACTCCCAGCTGGCACAGGCCCCTAAGTCGACTCGCAGTGAGACTATTCCAGTAACTTCGGAAGTAAAAAAAAAGCTTCATGTGACTCAAAAATAGGAGTCTGGAACCTCGAAGCTTAAGATTTATGAGAGCCTTTTGTGTGGTAGGATGTGACTGCCAATCGCATGCCTCTGCTTTCAAGTGCGGGCAGACCTTGGCTAAGACAACCTGCACGCGAGGCATTAGTACGCTTCCGATGCAAGCCAGTCGGACGTACTGGGATGGTGTCGAAGAAAAGGAAATAATCGAGCGGAGAAGAAGAAGAGGAATTAACTACGCACTTCCTGCGTCAGCCTCCCTCGCGACCAGCGATAAGCCCAGAGTACAAGAAACCAACCTGTATCCACGAGTCTACCGGATCAAAACGTTGCGGCACTGCATGTCGGTCCCAGGAGGGGGTTGTGGTAGTCATTCCATCCGAGGTAAGAACACCCAAGGGCAGGTTTCGAACTTTATCAAGGCCGCGTTGCCGGAAGACAAAGGGGCAAAAAAAATTGGGAAGACGAGTTTAGATGACTTGGATTCCTGTGCTGTGCATAGCTTCGATTGCCGTTTTGGCTTTCAGCAGCAGGATCTCGAGATAAGAGTGGGCGACGGGCCATGGCTGTATGATCCCGGATCTATGAGGTCCAACTTTACAGGTACAAGTCAAAGGTCTTACGAGCACGCCAATTTAATGGTCAACGCGAGGTGCGTTGACCATATGAGAGCACGGTCACTATGACGATCACTGCCAGGTAGACCCACTGAATTCTCGTGTACAGTTCCCACCACCGCTATGAAATTGAAGCATTCTCTGTGCAGAAGACCGTCGGGCCAATACTGGGGCACGACAACCGGAAACGGACGTTATGCGGAAATATGGACGATTTCATGGTCAAATGGTCCATTGCTTCCCTGATGAAAGACTTGCAAGAGACCTTTCTTACATGAAACTTCCATCACGATTAATAGAGACCAACTTGGTGGATGTCCAGGCTGTCAACGTCGATGTCAGAGCGGAGATTATTACTGTCCATATTGTCTATTCCATATTTGTCAATTCACGTGATCGCATAATAAAGAACCGGTTTCCAAGTGGGCCAGTATAAGACAGAGACAACATGGCTTGCCAGCTGTTCATCATAACCACCAAAATATTTCATCGCGTTATCGTTAAACGCTCGCAGTCGCTCATTTCGTTCACAATCTCTTTTCATGCTCATCCCGTTTGTACTTCTAGCCCTGTTCTTTGTTGCTGACTTTGGTATTTCCGGCCCGATTCCGATCCGGACGACATCTATATTCGATGGCGTCGCATTGACTGCGATGTCCTCCAAATCACTATCTAGAAGGGATTCTGCAAAATATGTTGTAGCACATATGATGGTCGGAAACACCTATCCCTACACCGAGCAAAACTGGCTGTCGGATATCCATCTCGCCCACAAGAATGGCATCGATGGTTTCGCGTTAAATGTGGGGAGAGATTCCTGGCAGCCTCAACAGGTCGCAAGCGCGTAAGAGTTCACGATATGCTTTTAACCCGTGTTAATAGTAAACCAGGTATAAGGCTGCAGAGCAATCCGCAACTGGCTTTAAGTTGTTCTTGTCATTTGACATGACGTGCGTCTCCACTAGCAACCGTGGCTTACAATAGCAGCGCACACACTGATCCCCCGCACTAGGTCCCTTCCTTGCAACAGTGCTAGTGACGCTGCGACACTGCGAAATTATATCACTACCTACGCCTCACATCCCAATCAGTTGATCTATGAAGGCCGCGTTTTCGCCTCGGCTTTTTCTGGAGAATCTTGCAAGTTCGGTCAGAGCGCAGTTGCGTCTGGATGGAAAACACAGTTTTTGCAGCAGCTGACCGGCAAGAACTCTGTCTTCTTTGTACCCTCCTTCTTTGTGGACAAGTCTGAATTCCCGGGCTTTAATGACGTGATCGATGGAATGTTCAACGTACGTGTTACAATCTCAATTGGCTATCACTCCATTATAATTTTTGCCTGTTAGTGGAACTCCGGATGGCCTACACAAGTCAAATCAGGTTTACTGCAAAGCTTTGGAGCTTCTGCGCTTGACTCCCTTGCACGATTTATCGGTGTCACGACTCCTGATGAAGAATACCTCAGCGTTTTGAATCCTATGGGCGGTGCATACATGGCTGCGGTCTCTCCTTGGTTCTTTACTCACTACAGCCCGCAGACCTACAATAAGAACGTGAGTCGCTGCAAACAACGTAAATACTAGATTTAACCATGATTGGTTCTAACTTTCAGTGGATTTACCTGAGTGATGACCACCTATACGCAACACGCTGGGAATATCTGGTTGGAATTCGGGATCAAATTGACATTGCCCAGATCATCTCCTGGAACGACTTTGGGGAATCTCATTATATTGGTCCTATTGAAGGTGCGCAACCAAATAGCCAGGACTGGGTGGACGGGTTTGACCATACCGGTGTGTTTCCATGATCCGTCGCTCAGCACCAGCTGACATTCACCAGGGTGGTTAAACATGACATCATACTACGCGACTGCGTTCAAGACGGGGTCGTACCCACCCGTCTCGAAAGATCAAATCGTTATGTGGTCTCGTCCTCACCCGGCTTTTACCTCTTCCCCGGATCCAGTCGGGCCGCCCGCAAATTATGAGATCGTATGTCTTGATTGCACTGATAGACACCCACCTCATTCGTTTTCTCGATTTCCATAGACAGCGGACAAGGTCTGGGCAGTCGTATTTGCAACTTCTCCGGCGACAGTGACGCTTTCAACATCGTCCTCTGAATCACAGACGTTCAATGTCGCCTCCGGCGTATCAAAGCTTTCGATGCCCATCAACCCTGGCGGATTCATGAAAGCGGTGCTTGAGAGGGATGGGCAAACTGTCATTAACCTCCAACCTCAGAGCTTCCGCTTTGACCCCTCTCCACCTTCATACAACTATAATGCTTTCGTTTCTTCATCCTGATGTGCTAGATGCACGACGGAAGTCTCGTTATCGAGCTGGTGTATATCTAGAACCTATGTGGTGTAGTCTTTCGTTTTACTGATGTAAAATCATGATAGGCAACTGCTAACACGATTCGTCTCAAAACTTTCATTTCTGAGCTACTGTGAGAGAAGAAACATGCCAACCTTCAAGCGCTAGTTCTATTAGTACTAGTGTCCTTCTTCACTCTGAG
>JBBPTY010000698.1:0-14484 GCA_038094335.1 Tylopilus aff. striatulus | reverse complement strand
CCCATCAAACATTATCCTTGTATACTTCACTTTGCAAATACCATACAGTACTCTTTGCTTGTGTGAACTAAGGGTTGTTTGATAACAAACCTTACAATTTTTTTGAAAAGTGTATAATAGTATTTGTAATAAGTTACACCATTACCATGCACAGCTCAACTTGAACTTCTGCAGCTAAGCTGCTCTTTGGTGGGGATGACCCACCTTCAAATGGCAGAAGTTGCCAGATGTCCAAAGGTCCACCTAATGATTCTAAAAAGAAGAAAGAAAAAAAGAAAGAGGCAATTACCTCAAATCAAGGTACTATAGTACTGTAGGATGTCACTAGGACACTAGTGATGATGCCAGGTGAACTCATGAACATACAGACTGTTTTTACAAGCTTAAGGCATAGTCATCTTGCCTGAGTTCAGATATTTTATGCCAGTTGGGCACATTTGTGCAAAGTGACTAATACCTGCACAGAACCTACATATAAGAGGTGGTCAAGTAGTCATGCCCATCTTGGCTTTCATCATGGGTGTGAAAGAGTATGTCTATCTCTGTAGGTATGAAGGGGAAGGACTGGATGTCAGGGTCATGTGGGGAAGAAGGTCTGCTGTGACCGACACTGAACATAGCACTGAGTTTGCAAGCAGAAACCTGGCCACTGCAATGATGTCATCCATCGGATAGTGTCCTTCAGTATGAATATTGGATTTTGTGATCATTAACCACTGTTTAATGCAGTCTCGGATCTTGTCAGGAAACCCTTCTAAGAACACCAGGTAGCATTCTATTCAATTGAGTTGATTGTTAGCTGTCAGTGCCACTGCTACTTTCCTGAACTTTTTGACATATTCACCCAGTTCATCTGAGGTGCACATGGTCTTCTGGTGATAATCCTCTACCAGGTAGCCCATGTTGGCCCAGCTGTAACAATTAGTGGTAACACAACTTGAATACAACTTTTTAAGTGCTTCAATAAATGCATCCCAATCTGGGGGTGCCACTGAGTATTCAGGCAACATCTCCCATACTTCAGCTTCTTTAAGATTGGCATACCAAGCCACTGCCTTGATCTGCACACTGGTGTCTAGACCAGCCACATTGGCAAGCTGCTCAATAACTTCAAAATACTGAGGCAGTAGCATCAGTGTCTTTCCATTGAATTGGGGCACATGAAGTGTGCCACACAGAGGCATCCAGAATGCTTGTGCTTGGTTTGCCATCAGTATCTGTAATAGGTTAGAGTTCAGTAATGGTTCAAGGGAAAAACTGGTAATATTAGGGAAAGTGACCACAAGCTAGGGTTGACCAGGTCTGTATGAAGCCAGGTCAGGTACTTGGAACAATCAAAAAGAAATGCAAGAGACAGTGAGGAGAAAGGTTATCAGGGTAAGGTAATACAAGTGGGTATGAAGGCTTAGAAGAGGAGCCAGCCAAACTATCAGGTAAGGTGATGGCATAAGGGAAAAGGAGTGTTAAGGAAAATAACAAAGATTCTAAATGCAATGGATTCAGGGTAGAATGCCCAAAGCCTCCAGGTATAAACAAGGGTTCTTCTTTTTGATGCATCTGGAAACTCAGACAGGTGTGGAGTGCTCTTTCTAGGATAACCAGTACAAACAGGTTGAATTCTGAAATGTTGAGTCTTTGGAACTCAGAGAGGAGCTGTTTGAGCTCCAAGTGCTGTGCTGTGGATTGAAGTGACCTTCTGACTGACCTTTGGGAACCCCTTATGGTGGGCTCCAGTTGTAAGAAGGGTAATGACTCTTGATGAGTAAGGGGCTGCTGACCAAGACTGGTGTTGAAGATCAATAGGAGAGAAGAAGGAAGCAAGCAAACCTTGTTTCTAAATGGGTCCCAGGGAGGTAGTTGTATGAAGGGGTGTCTGAGACAACAGCAAACAAAGAAAAGATCTTCCCTAGGGTCCTTCAGGCAAAGATAGCAAAAGGTAGGAACTTTTGATCCAGGTGACTTTTCCAGATGAAAGATAGAAGAGATAGTGACTAAGAACAACCTCAGCAGCTCCCTAGAAACTGTGTGTGACCTCTTACTTTTCCAAAGGAGCAGAAAGATGTATTTCAAGTACTGGAGTACATACTTTATAGTCTGGGCATATCCAAGACTGAAAATGTCCAAGATGTCAAGTAAATAACAGTCACAAGGCCCCAAGTCATAGGACATGTCTGCAATGTCAAGATAATGCTTAAGGTTAACTGATCCGAGTCTGATTTGATAAGGACAGATTGATGGAATGAATAGTAATAGAAGGAAAAGAGAATCATAACACTTGTACCCCAGAGGAATGCTTGCAAACTAGGTAGTTCTCTTGGTCTGAAAAGTGCTCTGTGCATGATATTAGTAGGGTAAGTGCTTACATGGGTATTTTTCTGTGGGGTGGTATATGGGCATGGTTGTGCCACCTTCAAACTGATCAATTCTTTGCATTCAACTGATTCAAGACAGCATTTTGCTGCCTTGTTTTCCCTTACATTAGATGAAGGATGAGTATAAGGTCATGTTCAGTCAGATAAGTGAAGGACCTCAGTGAATACCACTATCAGAACCACATCTTAGTAGCATAGACCCAAATCAGACTGACTTGGGTTAATTCAATTAATTGATATCAATTGATCAGTATTGATTCAGATTGTGATTCATTGACAAGATAGAAAATAGACTAAAATTTAGGATGACAACATGTAGAAAAGCTCCTCTGACCAGTACTCACTCAACAAGAAGTCTGTAGATACCTCATAACTGCTCTGATGAGTTAGTTGATTGTGTGCAATGTCTCTGAAGTTTGGAACAAGATGCCTGGATAACTAAATCAGCTTTGCAGGGATAATATCTCTCTCCTATGTGGTTACCATTTGACTCCATCACACACTGGAGGAGGTGCATGTGGGAGGACACTCCCAGACATGATGAATCTCTCAATGTGCAAAAAGTATTCTTGAAGAGCATGCAGAAGATCAGCAAGGTTGAATTTGTGCTAGCTTCACCAATGCTCAACCATACAGAAGGTTTGAGTGCAAGATGAAAGGCAGTAGTGTGAGTAGAAAATGTTCTGTGGTGGGTTGAAGCATTTTTGAAACAACCTTGTGATAGAGCATCAGCAATCTCGAAGTAGTTAATTCAGGAAAAGGCTGATACTTTTAGATGGTCAAAGAGGACAGCTTCCTTAGGATCTGGCTTATGTTCATACCCTACTCGAACCCCTTTTCATCATCCTCATCGGAGTCCTGTAGTCTATTTCTAGCTAAGTACATGGTCATGTTGAAACAAAGACATTTCTTGGACTGGTTTAAGTAGTCTTGGTTGTTTCCAGCTTATGCAAGGACTTTGACCTCCTGGATGTGTGCATGCTCAATAGAGTCAGCAGACCACTGCATGACTGGACTGGAGCAGCAAATATCCGGCTGAGGAGTTTGCTGATCTTCACTCAATGAAGAACTTGGCTCAGCTGAAATGTAGTTTCCTCAGTGGTGATCACAGAAGAAGGATTGATTGCATTTCCAATTAACAACTCAAGCTCTTTAAAGCAGATGGTAGGTGGAATCGATCAATGGCATATATAAAAGTACATCGCATTGTATCATTTATGGGATTTATGAGCAGGAAGAAAAAGATTTTGAGAAACAGTAACTAAGGCACAGCAGAAATACAAAGGTAAGGAAGGAGAAACACAATTTGATTGAATTGTGGCTAATCAAATCGAAGTTGGTCTGGAACACATGTTAGTTCATGATTGAATTAACAGAAGTGACACCTACCAATAGACTTCCATTTACTGCATGTCAACATAAATCTTTTGAAATGGCACAACCCAAAACGCTTCCCAGAGTAGGACCTCAAGAAATTCTCTAGCAGCATTACCTCTGCCATAGCCATGTGCTGAGCGAGCTGTTGACCCCACATCATGTTAAAGAATGTATGGAAATTGTAGCTGTTCCTGGAGGATGTGTGTATAATTGACACAGTGTTCTCCACCCTGCCATGCTGTCAGGTGCCGACATTCAAGCTTGGAATCATGACAAAAGAACATTCTCGGACTGTCATGCTGCTGTTGCTGATTACCGCTTGACAGTTCTTCATAGGGATAGAGAAATCGAGGAACTCAACATTGGGAATGGGGTAAAAGTGAACAGCATCTAGTCTGGAGATGATTTCACAAATATTGTCAGAACCAGAGTCGTTGTTGGGCATGATGATGACGAAGTTGGTGCTTCTGCCAAGATTATTGAAGAGTTCTGTAGCCTGATGCCTCATCATGTCCATCTCTGTTGTGACCAGATGGAAGGTAATGATTCCAACTCCTCATATGGAATATGATACCTTTAAAGTAGTGAATCTCGCTGCAATCAAAGGTGAATGAGAGCATCACTTTTGCAAGACATGCTGAATCATGATACTGGTATCATGATTGTGAACATCAAGTTCTGGCAAGCCAATATTGAAAATGGAGTCAGTGTGCTGGCCATTGAGAATGAGGTGGCATTGGGCTTTGTTGGAGCACACAAAGTGGCTGGTACTGAAGTGGGTGCAGGCATAGCAATAGGAGTTGTCAATGGAGCCAGAGACTTCTCTAGCCTTGATATGGGCAATTTGGACGACAATATGAGCTGCAACCATACAGGTAGTGATAGCTTCAACTTGGTCGCCATGGACAACGAGTAAGTCCGGCTTGTACTTGTGGAACAGCTTCTGAAGCTCATTGACTGTGTTGGAGTGAATGATTGTAGTGTTGTCGCCAGGCTAGCTGGTGATTCTTGAAATCGTAAAACTTGGTGTTCAGGAACTTGTGGACCTCTTCTTTGGTGTGGCCATACTCCTGAGGCATATACATTCCTGTGAGGGGATATTAGTTGGATGAACTGTGACAGGCGAAAATTGACCAACTAGTCACATAGAACTCCACGTCGAATTCAGTAGCAATGGCATCCGCTAAAGGCTTCAATTTGCTCCAGTCAGCCCCAGTGCCAGTGACAAACATAATTCATAGGTAAGGCATCTGATGGTGAGAAAGCTCGAGGTTATGCACAACACACAATAATACAAGTCACTCATGCTTGGGATGTGCAAATCATAGTAAGGTGCAAACGAGAAAGTAAGGGGCACAGTTCAAGTGACAATTGCCTTTAGCTGTTCTCTAATGAGCCTGGCTTTTGTATCAAGTCTGATTGATACAAGTTGCATGGCTTTCGCTATTGGTCGACAAGAATGGCTGTGGAGACCTGGCTTCAGGAAATTCACTGAACATGACACACGCAGGTCTTAAGACCTGAAGAGTGTTGGCGAACAACATGTCATTGGCCGGCAAGAGAGGGATTTCTGCTGCATTGCCTGTCAGCTTAATTGTTCTTTGCTTGGCAGGAGTTTTGTAGTTGTATCATTGCTGAGGAAGACATGGGTTTGATATGGTTGAGCGGCATAATGCGAAATTCAACACCTATGGCATCACTGCATCATCTGAAAATGGATTTGTTATTGCAAATATGTGGTGCACAGTGAAGGTGAATCTCACCAGCTTGCTGTGCTGATGAAGGATCGAAGTCGTGCAGCAGGCATACATGCCATTGTTGCAAGTTCGCCAGGAGCAAGAAGCATGGGCACATGCATCGATGTTTTCCCACATAGGCAGTGCACCTGAAGACCTGAGCTTTCCCAATATGAGAATTGGCTTTCTGTGGTTTACCAGATCATGCCTAATCATTGCGCCTGAGCCAGCCCTCAATTGTGTACACATACTCAACCATGTAAACAAAACACTGCCTGTAAGATCCGTGTATTGTGCCACAGACATGAGAAACACACATGAGAAGCACAATCCGGAAGGGGTAAGGTAGTTCACACCTGGCCTAGTAACTCCACCTGGCATCAAATGAGCATAACAAGGCAGTCTGATGGCCATGCAAAATCTTTTATCAACTTCTGCTCAATGGTTGAGAGCTTGTATGGGATGGCGTTTGTAAGCATTTTTGTTCGCCTAGCAACTCCTGAGAACCCAGCATCATCACCCATGTTTGGGTAGAGATCCAACATATGTACATACCCTCCACAATGAGTAACAAATGCAAAGGTCTATCGCTCCCTAATCACCCGCCAGTGCACTATCTTGTATCATCTCTTATTCCTCACCTGAGGTCCCTTGTCTATATCATGCACCAAAAAAGCATACCATCGGCTGGCTGATTCCCAATCACTCAAATCAGCACTCCATCAATAAGCAGCAAAACCAGATGGACTGAAGACGAGGTTGATGCATTCGTTGCATACCTGGTTGAGAACCGTTCGGCCATCTCAGACAGTGGGACATTCAAAGAGGCTGTCCTTACTGGAGCAGCAACAAGTATTTACTCCAAATGCGGTGGTGCACTCAAGCAACTGAAAACGCTCAGAAACAAATGGTCGGCATTAAGTAGAGTCGCAGCACATTATCATCATGCTAATTTGATGCATTGCAGATGAAAGCAATACATACATCGATCTGCTTCTTGCGCAGGGAAGCATTGGGGTTTCACTGGGATGATGAAAGGGGAGCAAACATCCTAGGGGCTGCAGCAACAGATGCATGGAATAACCTTGTTGTAAAGAAGGTGTGTATACCATTGTTTGCTCAGCGGGTAATCTCACTCACAGCATGCAGCCTGTGTTGAAGGATAAACAAGAACAAAGGCTGGAAGTATCTTGATGAATTCAACACCCTTCTTCCAGGTGGTGGCGCCTCAGGTGCACGGGCATTCTATCCTGGTACCAGCATTGCGCCATCCCCCCCTCTTGTCCATGAAGACATAGACGAAAATACCCTTGACGCTTCCTCTCTCATCATCCCACTGTTACCACCTCCCACTGCACTGCCGCCCCACATCCCACAACTTCCTGAGACTACTGCAGTAATCCAACATGGGTCAGAATGCCATTAGCCAGGCCACCCCCTTCAAGTTGTTCTGTACTGCCCACCCCTTTGATGTACCCCACTGCCTCTCAATCCACCAGTGCTGGCAATCGTTCAAAGCGCCCCCTTGAATTAGCATTGCTGGATGGACCTACCTCATCTGTCTCAGGGTAAGCAAAGGTACCTGGGTCATTGGCTTCTTCTACTCACAAGACCAAGTGTTCTCAGAACTCCAGCAGCCAGATGTCAGCTACTGGGAGTGGTCCTGGGGATTCGACAACAATTGCACTCCATGCCATTGATTCCTCAATCCGGCTCTTGAACGATTCCTTGACCAGAAATCTAGTTGATCCATTGAAGACTGTCGAGCTTGCCACCACAGATCCATATCACTTGCAAGATGTATCTGTGGAAGAAGAAGTCATTTTTCTTGATGTTATCAATCAGTCCCCCTCTGTAGCAACCTTCAATGCCCTTCTGACTGATGGAAAGCGTATCACACATATTTGTGGGTAAAATGTACATGGGGAGTGATTTTGTAGATGTACAATCGTATTTTACTCTGTCCTATGTTATTTATCTACTGTTCGTTCCAATACAGCAATCACTATCAAAATCTTCAACCTGCATCGCCAGCAGGTGCTCTGTATAGTTGCTCCACATCTTGCCCTCACTTCTATCCCAAATCGCACTTGCTGTGTTACAATCCTGCACATCGACAGCATCATTGAATCCATCGCCTGCAACATCCTCCCCCAGACCCTCAAAGTTGTTCTGCTCGTTCTGCTCATCCTGTTTATCCACTGACCCATCTTCATCGCCAGATGTTTCTTCATTTTCTCTGAGTTCATGGCGACATATATAGTTTTGAAGGGCAGCAAGGGCAGCAGGTAGTCGAGCTTGCACCTCCAGGTTGTATTTCCACAAGAAGGTGAAGAATACGATAACAGCGCTTGAAGATGCTGAATATGCGTTCGATCACATTCTGCGCTGATGTGTGTCAAAGATTGAAAAGTTCTTCTTTATTTTGTGGCCTGAAAGTACATTGAAAATAAAATAAAAGCAAGGATGAAAGTACCCTTGATTAGCCCATGCCCACTCAGCAAGGTGGTAACGGACACCACAATATGGTACAAGGAGTTGGGGGCAGAGTGGGTAACTGGTGTCGGCAAGAAGGTATTTACCTACAGGGATATGAAGATCTTTTGAGAAGGTGTCATCATAGATGCATGCATCTGTAGCTGATCCTTCCCATCTAGTGAGTGTGTAGGTAAAAACAGGGGGAAGTCACATATAAAGAGTGTGTTTTGTGATATTTCTGAAACCATTTGGGGTTTCGGTAGTTGCCATGGTCACACAGGATGTGAGTGCTGTCGATTGCTCCAACTGCATTCCAAAAGTAGGGCCAAAATTTGCTGTTTTTTCATTTTTTTGATGATGTGATTTTGCCTATCAGAAAGTCAACAAATGCTGGATAAAAGGGGGTGTCACATAGTGTATATAGTATCTGCTTGAAGTATCTACAAATAGATGAACATGGTTTGAGATTATCTGTAATTCGACTCACCGAGATATCATGTTGTTAGAGCGCTGGAACCGTTCTCCTACATGTCTTGTTGTAAGATTGTAAGACCAGTTACACAGGTATAGAGGAGAATCGTGACTTGTTCTTCAAGAGTGACACCATTTCTACTATCTGTGAGTCCCATGAAATGCAAAGAGGCAACTAATTGTATATATGTGTCCTTGCAAAGTCCAAGTTCCGAAAAGATGCGATCCAGGTGTCCATTGATGAGTTCAAGGACCCACTGGTAACCAGAATGTGCTGAGGTGTGATAGGGTACACATATCCTGGGTCGGTTGATGGTGATTCCAGAGAGGGTTTTGAGTAAATGATGAGCAGGATATGGATGAGCTTCACCAGGTGAAGGATAAGCTCTTGTCGCACATTGTGATTTGATAGAGGGTTGCGATTGGACAGAATTATTGTGCTGCAAGTATACTGATTACACTAGTGCTACTACCTTAACCAGTTGGATCTCCGCCCAAACATGGGTGATGATGCCGGGTTCTCAAGACTTGCTAGGCAAACAAAAAATGCTTACAAACACCATCCCATACAAGCTCTGAGGCTTTGTGAGCAATGGGAACATTTTTCCTAAACAGGGCAAACTATGGAAATTTCTGCCAGGGTGGGTTCATTACCAGAAACTGCCCCATAATTGCACAGCTGTAATGAAACATACTTTTTGCCCCCTAATGACCCCAGACAGTGCCAATGCCCCAGTTCGTCTTATCTGTGGGTCATGGCAGCAGCCAAATGACCACCTAGACTTAGATTGGTTCATGGATCATGTCAGTTGATGATTGCCTGCCATGTGTCCTGTCATCCTATATCTGTGTCTCCACTGGATTGCCACCTCCCCCAAGCCATCTTGCAGTTGGGGCATCATTTTGGGTTCACAATCTCTGTGTGGTTTATATGGAACTTTAAATCAGTATGTACTGCGCAATATACTTACTGGTCGAAGCTAATGGAAGGGCAGCTATGCCTCGTGGTTAAGCTTCAACGTGTAAATGCTCTTTCATGTCATCCTTCAGCAACTCGTGGACATTGTTGTTCCAATATCCCCAATTCTATGTCTGCTCGACTTGAACAATGCTCCGGCACCTATTGCTCTGATGCCACTTCTGCCTGCATGCAAATTACCAGTGCCAAAAGGTGGTAGATAACAGTGCCTTGGTCGAGTCCTATCCATTTGATTCCATTCTACGCCATATGGCCTCAACAAAAATGAGGCTGATGTCAGTCTTCAGAATGACAGAGGAAGTGTGGTTTGTGATTGGAAGGTGGAAGAGGTTGACCCACATTGGGTGAGGCTGGAATTAACTGCCATTGATAGAGAGGTTTCATATCAATTTGTCATTCACAACAAGGTCAGGGAGCTGGCACTGGGCAGATGCATTGATCTTTTAGAGGTATGGGGCTTCTGGGTGTGTAGACACTGCTTCTGCATCTTCTGCCTAGACCATCAATGGTGAGCAGAGATAGCACAACATTTTGTATGTATAGCTATCTTATATTGATCTAGAGCAAATCCTGTTCAATCTGGGTCATATCCAGCAGCCCTGAAGTAGTTTGTGCATTCAATAGGAGTGAAGGAAGGGAGCACATTACCGATTGCATCCCACAGGGCATCGATATTTCGCTCCACATGGCCTCACAGCATGGCTTTCCTCTCCAGCCTATTGCTAGTTACACTCCAATGAGTTGCAGAAACAAGGAGAGGCAATTCTCTAGCCAAAAGGTCATGCCACATCGCCTCCAATCAGCCTAACTTCAATGATGACATGCTGAGCTGATACGGTTTTGATGGTCTGTTGATGGACGAGCCTCCCAATTAATTGTCTGCACCTTATTGAGATCCGCCTCCAGCACCTGGCCGAACTGATTGACTTCAATGTGACCCAGGTTGCACCTGGCCAGAGATCCATGCTGAAGGGAAAGGATGGCAGTGGGCATCAAGAAGGCATTGCTAGGGACAGCATCATGGTGAAGTATGCTATTGAGCGGCAAGCCACTGCAGACATCATCCATGATGGATGGATTTACCCTCCTGAAGAAGCTTTACATGGAAAGAGAGTTCAGTTCCGGAAACGGAGAATTTGAGCATATGGGACGCCATAATGGAGAGGTGCTGGGAAACATCTGCAGAGATCTAGGGTGAGTTGTGGTATCTGTTCAAGAATTGGTTTTAAAAGATTTTGGTGTGGGAGGGGATGATTTTGTGCACAGATGTCTCTACCCCCTCTGCTATATCGCAAAATGGATATAGCCATCCATTCAAAGAACTCAAGTTGGGAAGTCATGTGCAAACAACATTGTGGAGTAATGCTGCCATGGGGCTGATTCCTTATGTTGCGTTGTCTGCAGACCTCAATTGAGTTCAGGTCTCATGGCAAATTTAGCAGCAGTAAAATTGACATCAAAAAGCATGCCCATGTATGGATGGCTGCCTTACACGAGAATCAGGAGCCTCTGGAACCAATCTACTCATGGGTTCCATCACCCAAGGTTTGATCCTGTGCCATGGGTAGAAGAAGAATAGGAGTGGTATGTAGCTTGGCTTTCTTTTATGTTTGGTATTGTTCTAATTGGATCAGTTGCAGGCGTTGAAAGATGGATGCTCAACCATTGTTCTATCAGTGCTTTCAATAAGTGGTGCTCAACCACCTTTCAGACGAGCTGTTTTCATTCTTTGGCAATGGGAAGTTTGTATGATTGTTTTTGGTGAATATAGGTGGTCATCTGCTGTATATTTACAAACATGTATTGCTGGTGAGAATGACAAGATCATGTGGACTTAAGATGGACACCAGCAATCTAAGACGATGTAGCTGGCACTGTGAGCTTCTCACCCCCACTCCTGGTTCCCCCTCATCGGAGCTTGGTATATCTCCATATTACCTTGAGACTTTGCTGCAAGCCTATGTTCACATAGCCTGATGAGACCCTGCTCCCAACACAAATCCTATTCACCCTCCCCTCCTGTCAGAGTTCCACGAATTCTAGCAGCTTGTCCCAATACAAGTTGATGGACTTTCCTCCTATCCAAATTGTGGACTGGTCATTATTGGCTTGGCTCTTGAAGATGATCATATCTGGCAATGTGTATTCTCAATCATTTAATCTGATTTGGAAGCAGGAGCCACTGTATGGATCATTGACTAGCTCCACAGCTTTGTCAAAATCTGCCCATTTGCTTGCCTCTATTGAGGCAAAGGAGTGCAATGATGATATGCTGGGTTGGACCTATCCTGGTAAGCAAACTGGAAACTCAGGTTTCCTGTTGAACTCACTGCAGATCGATATTCCAGCAGCCATCTTAAGGTTTTCGACCCAACTAAGGTGCTCAGTTGTCTCCATTGGTGGGATTCCATGTTCAACAATGCAAGTACAGCAGCTTTGGTGAGTGTGAAAGGGGAAATTTGGGAGTGTGGTTGGGAAAAGAGGGACTGCGATGTAGTCATTGTGTTCGATCTCAAGGCTTGACAATCCCTGAAGGATTATAATACTCGCATCACTTTCAGATAGACAGCCTGACAGGGTCACACATTGTGATAGAAACACTTTGATTGCTTTATTCAGATATGCCTTACTCGATATAGGTACTCTGCTATGACACTAGGCATTGCAATTGTTCCAAATGTGGCATCAATCTAACTGTTTAGGTTGTTGCAGCACAGGTAGGATATTCTTGGCATGCACTGGCAACAAGAGCTGTGTCTTGCTCGGTCGACCCACTGCAGAGGGACCCTTACTGCATTGACTGAAATGCCCCTGCATGAAAGGGCTTGAGCCCCTGGTTGTCAGCTAGCTCTTGCCTCAAGAATCACTTTGAAATTAAAATTGAAGAATGAATGATGGTGATCAGGAAGTGTTCACTGCAATGGTTCATATGGGCATGGGGCTGGAAGAAGAGCAAGCCATTACTGACAGAGAAAGAAGAAACATTGGGAGGAAATGGGGTTGTGCCTGACAATGTAATGCACTCTGCAGACAGGCTTCCTATTCATTTATCCCATTCTTTTCAGGGCAAATGCTGCCAGGTAACATATGACTAAGATGCTCAGGGGCAATGCAAAAAATGTACCTATCCACATAGCTATGATTATACTTTTTCTTCTTTCTCTGTCAGTAATGGCTTGCTCTTCTTCCAGCCCCATGCCCATATGAACCATTGCAGTGAACACTTCCTGATCACCATCATTCATTCTTCAATTTTAATTTCAAAGTGATTATTTTGACTGTGTTGGGAAAGGATGATTAGAGCTGAGAAGTGATCTTGGATGACTTGCATGACAGTGCTGGGTTTTCCAGTCATGCTGTTTGTCTAGTCTGCAAAGAAGGGCACTGGGGCTAATCCAGCTCTCAGAAATCAGGATGTTTGTTGATGGATTTTTTGTATGCTTACCACCAATAAATATGCCACCTTGGCAGACAAAGGATTTGAACTTCTGCTGAATCATATGCAAACATGCCTGATGCAGAGGTATATCCTTCATCACTGTTATGGATATATTGAGTTGTTGAATCAGATGAGCAATATCATCTTGCCCTAGCATGGTGTCATTTGCAATGAGCTCAATCTAGCCACTTAATAACAGTCAAGTGAACTGAAGATGCAACTTACCACCAGAAAATATATGTAAAACCAAGGAGTATTTCTGGATCCCAATGCCCACCAAATGAGGAGCCACTGAAGAAAATGTGAAGGAGCATTTGGGGAGGGTGTGGTTTGAGAGTGGGGTACAAAGGCAATCTTGAAATGAATTCAGAGCTGACATGAATGTGAAACAACAGAGGCTTCTGTTCTCAGTGATATAAGCACTGGTCCCTATTATGCAGTTGTTGAGTAGTCTGCAGATATGCCACATGAGGTGGTGCTGTATTTTTGGTCAGGATGAGGGCTTAGATATACATTTGCTTGCTCAGCATTGCCACAAAGGACTGTCTTGGCAGAGCACCATGATGATATTCCATTTGGAATGCTCTCCTTCAAGGTGCTGTTGGTGTTGGCTAAACTGAGCTCTTTGCTCACTAGAGAGTGCCACTCTCATTGCAAGTATTCAGTTTCTATGAATATGTATCAGGCAAAAGGTCTTAGCAGTTGTGTAATTAGAGCACCCATTACAAGAGCAGAATTACTGCTGGCTGATTGTGATAATATGAAAGACCACAAATCCCTCAGCTATTCCTAATTGCCATCTTATGATTGGTAGTTGCTGGTGAAGCATCATATGCTTGTTGTAGGACAATGAAAATATATCTTGTGGCTGACATCAACTGAGTGCCTCAGTGCAAGCAGGAAAAAGAAAAGAGAAGAAGGGGCAAGTTAACATCCTAAAGTTTTCCAACTGAGTTATTTCTGCAATGGTAGTCTTAACAAGGGAGGGCTGACCAACCCAAGTGAAGAGAAAATGAGTCCAAGTGACTCTGAGTGCAACTACATGGAAATAGGGGCTGTTGAGCTGGGTGAAGTACCAGCTGGGTGCAAGAAGAGGAAAGAAAGATGATAAATGAAAGACCTATGGTGGTCACTTACTCTGGAGCTTACCTGGACACTCACTGGTGGTTTCTTCCAAGTGGGAAAAGCTTCTTATTAGGTACCATGTACATGACTTTATTATAGTTCAGGCATACTCAAGACTGTATGAGAGGAACTACAAAAAACTACTGCTGCCCAGTCCAATGGCCAAGGTCAGCTGTGTAGGTAAGGAAATACTACTAACACTACAATATGTGGGTAGTGGTGTGAGAAACTATTTACTTGTGGTGGTGGTGCTGTCCAATAGGAGGAGACCTGGGGAACAGCTAGAAGGTGGGGCAAAAGGGTTGTCCCAAGGGATTCCAACTGGGTTGAGAGGAGAAGGAGTAGTTTCAAGGGCATCTGGGCACAAGAAAGTTGTTCTCAAAATTCTGGACATGAGAAGTAACAGAAATGAGTATTCCAACCTGTAAAAGATTTGAAACAGTAGGGCAATGACTGCTGGAGGGTAGACAACTCTTCTTGTACATGTGGCACCTTCTAGTGTGCTTC
>JBBPTY010000697.1:0-14498 GCA_038094335.1 Tylopilus aff. striatulus | reverse complement strand
CTCGAGTGTGGAATGATTACGAGACGATACGATCGCCCAGAAGGTAGGTAGTCAAGTCCTTCGACAGTATCAGCCCACAACCCGGATCAATTAAGAGATAAGGACCTAGTTGAGGCATTAATATGGCCTTCGCACCTGTGCCAAAACTGGCTGGTGATCCGTCTGCAGCAAGGATTTTGGTTGCCATTTGGGAGGTTACGACGATCTGGCGCACACGTCAGCACCCTGCTTCAACGGCCAAAGCACGTTCATCTACCGTCAGGTTATTGGATGCACATGCCTGAAGAAGCATTTGCCGAACGATACCCAATATCTCCACCTTTCTTGATGGGCGCAGATCCGGATGTGACTGAAAAGGAAAAGAGAGGGAGTTCAAGACAAGCAGTCCCGTCTTCCATCAAATCAGTATACCAGTAGCGGCGTAAATTTGTCACACCCACCGCTGGCTGGAGTTCTGCAGGAAGGTTGTGCATAAAGATCAATAGATCTGGTAATGTATGAAGCCGAGCATAGCGTATCAATTCTCGGTCAGAAGCTGAGGGCGAGTCTGTGGGGGTAAGTCTCTACTCGTCATTGTACGGAAGCAAATGCACGAAGTACCGGCGACGATCGCGGAGATGGCCTTTGGACTGGTCATACCTTGCATGTCTGCATGCAGCGACTGAGTGCTGTGAGGTGGAATACTGCAGGCAGTGCGCACCAACGAATATGATGCGCTCTCCGGACTTTGCAAATGTTTGCACAAGATCTAGTGCTAGGGTCTCCTTGAAGCTGCCCGGCGGCCCAGAAATTTCCAATATGTGGCCTCGTGGTAAACCACCTCCGAGAAGCTTGTTGACAGCAAGGTAGCTGCACTTGATTAAGTTTGGACGTGACAATGCGGCCACCGACTGGCTCGAGGGTGGACCCTTCGGGTTCTGCGTCGCGGTGATCAAAGCTTGTGAATCCGCGATATCGATGCCGAGGTCTGGTCAAGGCGGCAAGGCGGCGTATTGAATTAGGCGAGATAGGACTTTACCTTTGGACAGGGTTTCTGCGGAGACACGGGAAATGTCATCGACGGTTGCATACCCGGCGCGTCTCAGGGCCGCTTGTGTAGACGCAGGAAGTGAAGAACAATAGAACAAGCTCTTGGACATGGTCGTGGTTCCAAAAATCAATTGCACGTGACCTCGACGCGTAGGATAAATTGGCACGTCGCGATGCTGCAAGTTCCCGCGTATTCTTGTTCTCGTCTTCTTTGCTTCACGCCCATCTTCACTTTTTTCCTTTCTGTTCCAGTAATCCTCGAAAATGATCTGCGATACACTCCCTGACATTCCCGACCAAACAATGCATAGCGGTAAGCACGTTGATCTGAAATACGAAAAAGTACCGACTCACCTGGGGCCTTAAAGCCAACGTCACGACGTGCGGTGAGAAGTTATCATCGTCAATGACAATTATCAGCTCATCACACCCACAGACCACACTCGACGATCTCAAGATCGCCATCATGGTAGTGCCACAACATCTGAAACGAGCAAGGGAGTGCTCCGCAAGCCACATGACGACAACCTCTTGCCTCGTGGCGTCTGCACTGAACGCAAGAAGCAAGTAGTTCCCATGAAGCGGACCTTTCTGTTGAAGCTGACTCATATATGCGTTTAAAGCACCGTTTTACGTCCCGCTCCATCTTCAGCGAACCCCCGACCTCTTGTATCGAGTGGGGACCACCGTCGGAACCTCTACGTACTTGGCCTGCCATTCGACCTCACAAAGTAAGACATTTGGTTCGTGCAAACGCAATAACCTCATGTCTCCTCATGCCAGGTCTGAGTTCGCCAAGGTCTTTGAACCCTATGGAACTGTGACCCATGCCGTCATTCTGGCCACCCTAGACAGCGCCTCTCGTCGGCGTGGTTTTATTGTAATGTCGACCAATCAAGAAGCCAAGGTAGCGATGGATACATTGTCGCGCACACAAATGAAGTATAGATTTCATTTGTTCTCGTGCAGATGACCCCTGATATTCATCGCAGGGGGTATATACTGGATGTCTCGTGGGCGGTGGTGCAACGTTCCCAAGGTCTTGTGGTTCGGCACGATGTAGTACCGTCATCCTGATTTAATTTCAACCACAGGTTTCTTGGATGGAGCCGATCGCTCCATGATGCTCGCAATTTCCACACCTATTTCCGAACGTGACAAGCATTTTCCAATCCTTAACGGATCCGAGGACCAGGTGGACAATGGCTGGGGGCTTGCACACGTGCCGACGTCGAGACTAATGGTGTCGAATATATCTACCATACTGTTCACGCAGGTCTCAGATTTGCACCCGCTGTTTTATCCGTTTGGGCCCATCAAAGACATCAAGATTCTCGGATCGCTGGATGCTGGTGCCTTGGACGCAACTATATCAGCCATAGTCGAGTACGTGAACGTTTCGAACGCTCAGGAAGCCAAAGAGGCGCTACAATGCCAATCGTACGCTGGACATCCTATCCAGGTTCACTACATATGTGATGCAAGCACGTCAATGCATGCACGACCCACCCCTTTCGCTGGATCACTGTCAGGACACGGAAAATCTTTTGATATCGGTCTCAACCCTTTCGCTATCCCATTCAATATCGCATCGAGTTTCTCCTCGGGAAGTCAGATGTACAACCCTCGCTATAATACAGCAATCCAAAGCGGACTGCCTAGCGACACCCCCATTGGCCCACAGCCTTTTCCTGCGCATACGAGGCCCTACATGATGGACTCTATTTCAAGGTCTAGTTCTGCGACAAGTTCAACGTAAGTAATCGTATCCACTCGAGGATTCTTCTTCTGACATGAGGTTAGGTGGAGTCATGACAGTCGTTCGCTCAGGCCTTCGTGCATGCCGCACTCGTCTCTGAACCGTACCCACGCCTATACCTCGTACACTTAGTCCAAGGCTTTCTCAGGGCTTGAAAATGCTTTCATGCTCATTGCAGTTCCACTTCGTTTGTCATGCGACACATTGTCTCCTCGCCCTCAGGTTTTACGCTACCTTCACTGTGTCATAATATGGGATTTTCATGTATATTCTCTTGTATAATCAGGGACTATGCACTTGTACAAATGTTTTTTGTACCCTTAATTGTATGTAACTAGTAATGCTGGCATGGTTATTGGGATACTACATACTAGTAGCTCACAAAGCTGTTTTTTCGTTGGTCAATACAGCCGTTCGGTTTCATGTTACTCAGTCTACACAGCCTGAATATATCGAGACTGTGGGGCACTGGCCAGATACGGGCGATCTTGCTGCAGCCTGAGCGCAACGTATCCATCCTCTCCCCGTCTTTCACACTACAGCAGGAACGCCGTAACATCTGTACCAATTGATATGTAATACTCCAGAAAAATCCAATTGTTTGTCACAATTACACAAAGAAAAAGGGATATAGCTTCCATCGTCCGTTGCGTGTGTCTGCGGACTAAAGTAATAGGAACGAATACTAGGATATGTGGTCACAACAGAGGGCGTGCCTGACGTTCGACCTAAACCAGGGTCTCAGAGCAGGTGGGCAAGAAGCGTGGCAGCAATGAGACCAGCGACAAGGAGTCCGTGCATGCCGTTGGTGTTGCAGAACGAGCTGGCGCCGTTAATCAACGTGGAGGCGTTGGAGAAAGCGATAGCCGGCGTATCCAACGACGAGTTAGCGCCGTATACGTATGAGGTGATCCCAGCGCCGGGCGTGGTGGTATCGTTGCATTCCACAGTGACAGATTGGAAGAGGGCATAGAAGTGGCCTGGCATGCCATGAGTTTTCGGAGGGAGCACAAGTTGGTGCCACTTACCGGCCGAGACGTAGTCGGGGTCCGACCAGTTAATCATGCCTCCAGACCACTGGACGGTTCCATTCGGTTCCGAAGGAATACCGGCTGGCCAAAGGCTAAATAAGAGTGTGAGTTCATCAGAGCACCTATTCTTAGTGGTCCTACCTGAGCTGAATGCGGCTCGGCGTGTTCGGGAACTGGGTGACGCCGGTTACGTTATTAACACAATTAGCAGCTTGGATAGTCCGCGTGACATTGCCGTCGACCAAGAAGGTCAGGGAATCGGGCCGCCAGTCGATCTGATAGCAGAAATGATGGTATTACGATGTATCATTGGCAAATCGTCAGGACGCACAGTGTAATCATGCCAGTTGGCGTACGTGTCGCTGAGTCCGGTTGCGACGACACCGTTGGTGACCGTGGCTATGACAATGATTTGTGAGTAAAAAGAAGTAATATTTTTGGGACTGACGTATAACGCCCTGCCAGAAATAGTTGGTTTGCCCTTGGGTGGTTTGATTGCCCGGGAACTCCCAATCGATTTCGTCCTTGATATCACTCATTGTAATGAAGGCAGTGACAACACCAGCCCAACGGCCAGTCTTCACTGGGAAACACGAGTCAGGAAGAGGAATGAGGAAGGACAGAGTAATGGACATACATCGAGCAGTGATGCGACCATAGTGAACATAGCGTGTGGATGACAGCAGCGTACCTCCACCTTTCTCTGTGAGGGTGAGAGCAATAGCAGCCTCACCGTCTGAGGTCGTATTGATGAAAGAACCTTGCTGAAGCACCCAATCTGGATAAAGTTGTAGGATTGTTGTTTGTGCATTCAACCAAAGCGTACCATATTCGCTGACGTTACCATTGAAATAAGTGTAGTTGGACAAGATGCGAGACGTGTCAGAAAGAGTATACTAGGCGGCGAAAGTGAGTGAGATGCGTGTTGTGTGAGGCGCCTTTTTCTCACATTTGCATTCTGGCATACAGGATTCGGGGCACAGGAGGTAAGAGAGTTGGAACCGAGGGGGTTACATCCTCCGAGACAGTACTATTATTCATCAGCATGAGCGCATCGGAGCAAGCACCAGCAGACTGACGTAGCTGTCGCCGCAGAAACCGTATGGACCTGATGAGTATGTTGTTATGAGCATTGAAAGACGATCGTAGACATCGAACGTACTGCAGCAGGGGAAGTCTGACGAGCAGTGGTCTGTGACGTTACTGCGAGATCGTGAGTGTAAAGAAGAACGTTCATTAAGAGTATACAAAGTACCAAGTAGCGCCCTGAGCTGCAAGTGTGGTTGGCAGCAAAGAAGCGAGAATGGGGGCGACAGCAATGAGAGCAAGCATCAAAGAGAGACGAAGAAAGGAATGTGATGGCGGAGAGGGACAAATGACAGGTCTTGTGGGTATATCACTGTTGTTATTTTTGTTGCCATCACGTCAGGACTTCTAGATTACGTAATATGAACAAATATATCCCAACGCGCTACGCCAAGGAGTCGTCGCGTCCGTCCGTCACATTTCGCTTTTTTTTTTACCGTCCAACATGCCCACACAGCAAAACGCGCCAGAAAAACGCGCGTCCTCAGAAAACATGAAGCAAAAAAGTCTCATTAATTTCTTTAGCAAACAGGCCGCAAAACCTCCCAAACCGTCCACTGTGTCGACACCGGCATCCAAATCGGCGACGTCCGTGCGCCCCCAGGTGGTGGCGGGTTCTGCGTCGTCTGATGTGGAGAGCAGTGTCAAGGACACGCCTCCCACGAGCGACCCTATTGATGTAGACATGCTCTCGGATGACCAGCCAGTCAAGTCTCCAGGGGTCAAACCGGTAAAGTCGCTAGATCCCTTCCCGTTTCCTTTTGTTTTTTCATGTCCATTTCTCAGATGCGTCATAAACGTAAAATTGTCATCGCAGATTCGGACGACGATCAGGACGAAAACGCGACTACTCAAAGCAAATCTTCTGTTTATCGTACCTCCTCACCTGACTACCATCAGAGGTCGTCGCCTTCCCAAGGTTTTTATCCCACTGAATTACGGAAACGTACACAATGTGATGCATATATGCAGGTCGGATCAAAAAGCGACGCATGTCAGTGCTCTCGTCTGACGAGGAGCAGGATGATACCGCTTCATTTGGATCACGTTTGTCACGATTTAAGAAATCTCCAGTTAAGCATGGTGCGCACGGGTTCGTGGGTTTTGCGATCACGTCGTATTTACTTTCCACCTATCAGCACGCCCGCCGCGTTCCAGGTCTCCTGTTGATGTCGACGACTTCATCGTCCCTGATGAGTCTGATGAAGAACCGCGCGGCCGTTCCTCTTCGCGCGCGTCTTCCCGAAGGAGTAGTTCGCACCGCTCATCTGATCGCTCTTCCCATCACGAGGACGAGGATGACGAAGACAACCCAAAGCCTAAAAAATCAGCACCCAGGCGTCCTCTCAAAAAGACTACCGGCCAGAATCCTAGTTCCGGTAGCATGACCTCTCTGTTCTTAACCGTAGCAGAGCAACGCGCCCAGGAGAAGAAGACTGAGAAAAAAGCAGCAGAAGATCCATTCAGTTTCTTAACCGACGTCAGAGATGTAGGGATACTCCGTTCTGGCTCTGCTCTTCCCTGACACTATCTTTAGAAGGATGGCGTGCGTCCAAATGAGCCCGGGTACGATCCCCGCACTCTTTATGTCCCTAAGAAAGCATGGGCCGAGTTCACTCCATTCGAAAAACAAGTTCGTCACTTGTCACACATGTGTGGTGTGTATTTCTGACCATAGCTATCACCTAGTTTTGGGAGGTATGACCTTCTAATCACGCTTGCAAAAGTGCTCTGACGCATGAGCTGTTAGATCAAACAAAATCACTTCGATACGGTAAACCTGCCTTCATTTTTTCGCCTCCCGAAATGACTGAGTTACTCCAAGATTCTGTTCTTCCAGAAAGGGTACAATTATTTCTTCTCTTCAGTTTGAAAGGCTGAACTGTGGCTGTCGACTTTCCAGAAAATTTTTAGAGGTGCGTAGAGGGCGCGGAGGGCCATTCTGTAGCTCACACACCGTAGCTGTACGAAGAAGATGCGCGTATCGGTCACAGGGAATTTGATTTGAAACTCACTCATCGAGTGAAGATGTCTATGGTGGGTACTCTGCGCGTTCGTTTCGTGTGATCTAAAAACTGCAAAGGTCGGCGTTCCTGAGACCTCCTTCAATTTCTGGGCCGCGTAAGTATTCTCTCGTAGGTGTATATAATCACTAAAGGCTTGGTTACTCCAGTAAATTTCTTGGCAAAGGTGAAGACAATCATTCTCCACTGAGCAATTAGCTAAACCTACTACGAGGCTACAAGGTTGGTCGTGTTGATCAATCGGAGACCGCTCTTGGGGCGGAAATGCGGATGGCCAAGTCGAAAGGCAAGCCTGTTGAAGACAAAGGCAAGGAAAAGATCGTGCGAAGGTATGTAATTTCAGATGTCGATTTCGAATTATGCTGACCTATAACAGAGAGCTCAATAAGGTGTACACGAATGGAACGCTTGTCGACGAGGAACTCCTGACGGACGAACAAGCTGGCCATTGTATCTCCATTCGCGAGGACATTGATGCCAAGCAAGGCAGTAGCTTTGGCATTTGTGTATTAGACAGTGCGACTTCGCAGTTCAACCTGAGCTCTTTCGACGACGATGTCTGTTTCACGAAATTGGAGACTGTGGTCAGGCAGTTACGGCCTAAGGAAGTGATCTTTACTAAGGTAGTTTCTGGTTCTGAAATATATCTATTGTGATGCTGATGGGATGAAAGGGCAACCTATCTGTAGCAACGGTCCGCCTTCTGAAAGTAATCTTGCCGTCATCGTGTCTATGGACAAGTCTTCGTGATGTTGAAGGCTTCACATATGACCAGACCTTCATAGAGCTGAACGAGATGTTCTCCGGAAATGAGGACGAGCCCATGGACGAAGACGGCGTACTGAATAAATCTGTGCCGGCAAGCATTCGAGACATGACTGGTTGTCGGCCCGCTATAGAGGCCCTCGGAGCAATGGCGTGGTATCTCCGCCAACTCAATATTGACAAAGATTTGATGACGATGAAGAACTTCAATATCTACGACCCTATGAAAAGGGGTCGGAATCTAGTCCTGGATGGTCAAACCCTTAGCCACATTGAGGTTAATTGTCAGGTTAGCTTCGCTTCCCAGTAACTCACGGGTTTAGGCAGGTATTACAGAACAACGAGGGCACAGATGAAGGTTCTTTGCACAAGCTATTGAACAGGTGCATCACTCCCTTTGGTATGTCCTTCACCACTTGAAGGTTTCCAGTGCTTCGAAGTGACAGCTGCACGACAGGGAAGAGACTCTTTAGAATATGGCTTTGTGTTCCGTTGCGTGATGTGAAAGATATCAATGATCGGTGATTACAATCTCGTTAACTTTTACCATGTTAATGTCCGTCTTTTGGCAGACTTGACGCCGTTCAAGAGCTGATTAACCATGCGACATTCGAGGAGGAGTTTACCAAGCTAGTGAAAGGGCTTCCTGATCTTGAACGTATTGTCTCTCGTATACATGCGAAAAACTGCAAAGTGAAGGATTTCACCAGGGTACTTTCAGTGCGTGAAATGACACCCTGGGCCACTCGCCGAATTTTCTTGGGCTGACGTGAGCTCCGTCTCCTAGGCATTCAAGAAGCTCAATGAAGGTCTTGCAAACCTGGCCGACAACTCCGAGTCTTTCGAATCCAAGACAATACTGGGTTTGCTAAGATCCGCTCCAGATCTCACACCTCACTTGAAGAACGTAACGTCACGGTTTACCATTGACAAAGGTAGATAATGCGACTTCTGAGATATCAATTTCTGATTTGGTCCAGAAACGGACGAATTACTTCCCGTGGACGGAAAGGACGACGTTTACGATGGTGTGATGGAAGAAATCACGAACCTAGAGGAGGAACTTGATGGACAGCTGAAGAAGTTTGAGAAGAAACTCGGGTAAGCCCAAGGTGTTGTGACGTATCGATCCTCCTTACATTTCTTCCAGATGTTCCTTGTCTTGGTGGCACAGTGTGACAGGCAATAAGGCTGGTACTGATGGCTCTATTACTGCAGGTTGCTGAAATGAATTTACAGGATATCTACCTCGTCCAAACGAAGGCAAATGAGAAAAATATTCCTGATGACTGGGTGAAGGGCGGCGCTACCAAGGTATGGTACCTTGTCCCACTTTAATCTCTACTCGCTTACAAAGCCTTTCCAGGCTGTGAAGCGATGGGTCGTGCCCTCCTTGCAGCCGACTATCCGCGCGCTAAAAGAAGCACGTGAAAACCGTACCACCGCGATCAAAGAGTTCAAAGGTCGTCTCTATCAAGAATTCGACACAGACCGCGGCGTTTGGCTCCGCGCTGTCCGTGTTCTTGCTGAACTGGACTGCCTATTTTCGCTAGCCAAGGCCTCTGTTGCGATTGGAGAGCCTTCTTGTAGACCCGAGTTCGTGGAGGGGGATGCGGCATTCATTGAATTCAAGGACTTACGACACCCTACCCTAGCAGAACTCAAGACGAGCTTTATTCCCAACGATGTCAAACTGGGCGGGAATGTCGGACGGATTGCGTTGTTAACAGGTGCGTTGCGATTTCATTGTTAGCATCCACTCCTAAGGCTCGTTTACAGGACCAAACATGGGGTATGTAGTTATTCCCATATCTCCCTTGCAGTTAGACTGACCATCCATCCGTGCAGGGGTAAATCCACAGTAAGTTTGTGTCAATATCCATGAATCATTGGCTCATGCTTCTGCAGGCAATGAGAATGACGGCTACCGGTGTCGTAAGGATACATCGATACACCTTGGCGTGAACAGAAACTCACGCGTATTTAGATTATGGCCCAGCTTGGAATGCGAGTCCCTGCTCAATCAGCCCGGTCAGTAGCTCGAATCAGCCATCATAAAAACTCTGATAAAAAATATAGAATTTGTCCCCTTGATGCGATTTTGACTCGCATGGGAGCATATGACAATATGTTTTCCAACGCCAGTACATTCAAAGTCGAGCTGGACGAATGGTAAGCCACACGAATGTCCGTGGTGAGCATTCCTGATGTGTGTCTGTATAGCTGCAAGATTCTACGTGACGCGACGCCCCGGTCCCTGGTTATCTTGGATGGTACGCAGGGTAACCCAACTTGGGAACATTACGCTGACCATGCTGTTATCAGAACTGGGTAGAGGGACTTCAACCTATGTAAGTCTATTTATGTTAGATATACTTGTTTAGCGCTGATGACAACAAGGATGGAATGGCCATTGCTGGTGTAAGTTGTTACCTAAGTTGAGGCTCCTCCCGTTGACAGACCTGAATGGGCAGGCTGTTCTACATGAGCTCGCTACACGCGCCCTGCCCCTGGCTTTTTTTGCCACTCACTACGGTTCGCTCACGGACGATTTCGCGTACCATCCCAACATTAGAAACATGCACATGTCGACAAGTTTCGATGATGAGCAGCAGAAGGTAGCTTTCCAAACTGCTTCACTCTTCTAAGCAAAATAACGCGTGCGCAGCTCATCTTTCTCTACAAACTCGTGGACGGCGTTGCTTCCTCTTCCTTTGGTACACACGTGGCCAGCTTAGCAGGGGTGCCCCCTGAAGTGGTCTCGAGGGCCGAGGTTATCTCGGAGGACTTTGCAAAACAATTTAGAGCCCGAATTGATGGCAAGAAGAAACAACTTGCGTCGAAACTCCCCCTCGTTGTGCAGGCTGATTTCAAATACTTGCTGGGACTCGCGAACGGGGATTTCAAGCTGCCGGGTGATCCATACAAGAAACGGGAACTGTTGGACGTGGTGAAGAAGTGCGTGAAAGCTTACTTGTCGTGAATGCTGTCTTTGTCTGGGTGGTTTGTCCATACTGTATTTTACGCTGCTGCTGATCGATGCCCTATTACCACAACTGTTCTATAGCTAGCACATACCTACATCGTTCATAAATTGTGACCTTCGTTTTAGGCAGGATGTGTCGGGGATACGGCGTATTACCGGTTGATTCGAAGACGCACACAATTTGCGGCGTGATCAGAGCGGAGGATCCGTCTGCGAACGGGCATGTTTTCAAGATCTGTCCAGCCAGACGTCGTGTCGCTGTTCTCCTCCACGGGCAGCGATCCTCTGGGGTTGTTCTCGCTTCACGTTGACAGCAACCTCCCGTCCGATTCTTTCATCCACCTTCTCCATGACTCTACCTCGCTTCCCACACCTGCTCCACCTGCCATTCTGATAACAGTGCCGTCCGTCTATCACGACCAACGCGCGCAGACGGGCCAAGGACATCAGCTCAATCAAACCGTGCTCCATATCCAATCTCCGACACTGCGCAAGGCGTTCATTCAATGCCCTCCGGTTCCGTCACACGCGTCTTCTGGCAGCGGCAGGGTCCTCGGGCTGAAACACACATGGCTTCACATCCAAGTCCGCAATCTGGGCAGAGACTGGTCGTTTGAAGTCGGCATCGTTGACAAGTCGGGCAGACAAGGCGTCGTTCGATGCTCCACGTTCCAGGTGCAGTCTTTCTTGGCAATCCCCATACACCCATGCCCTCTCTTTCGCCCACCAAAATCACGCGTTCATATAGCGACGTGGCCATCATGGCGTTGGTTATTATTATTTATTTCTCATCACGCTCTCTAGAAATCGCCCCATCTCGTGCGAAATCACGGCGCACACCCGGTGCTCCATCTCCCGCTCGCTTTTCCGCCGCCCTCGTCACGCCCGTTGACGCCGTGGTCGACGATCGCGCTCCACCTCCCTACGTACATCCCCCAATTCACGTTGCTAGCAGCTTGCGCACCGATCGAAGGCCATCCTCACCACGGGGCGGCGGAAGGGGGACACCAGACACCCCTGCCATTTGGGACGTATTCCCATCTCGCCTTCGTAAAGATCTATGCGACGTGTCGCTTACGAAGGATCTGGCTGAGCGAATCCGCTCCTATCACAAGAACCCCTTGGGAATGCGAGCTCTACGGAGATGAAGTCATCGTACACTAGCCCACTTCTTGTCCCCCCCCCCTTCTCTTTTCATTGACATCAGCTCTTGGTCGTTCTGTGTGCACGTTCGCCGGGTTCGCCGCGAGACACGCAGTCTCCACCCTCCCGACGTTGCACGTGCCAGGACGGTGTTCGTGAGTGTGTCTTGGCAATTGGAAATGACGCGAGCTTCGAGGCGTTTTCTTGCGTATGTAATCGTCTTCTCGGAGAGTGCGACTTGCCGTGAGCTTGGTCAGCCATGGGGTCTCCAGAACGCACAGCGCCGATCCGGTGAGAGGTAAACAGAAACCGATCAATAGGATGCCGTGAGTGGCACGGCTTGGGAGCCGAGCGTGCTCACATGGGCACTGAGAATGGAGGTGGATACGCACCTTCAAATGGGACGGCAACGATCTTGTGTCATCCTCTCTTTCTCTCTCTTCGTTGCCGTTCGATCCATCGGACACGCCACCGCATCATAGCACGATGGCAATGGGCACCTCGCCCCCTGTGCTTGACTGAGTGGCGCGTCAGTGCGTCGGAAGCACTCGCCCGGCTCTCTCCCACTATCGTATCGTTCCGGCAGCACTGCGGGCATGCCTCCTGCTAGACCGGATCACCAAGGGGGTTATGTACAACACTGCCGACGGAGATATGTCGCTTTGGCGGCTTCTGGCATCCTGAACGTCCATACCTTCGGGACGCGACATCAATCTGAGATCAGCGCACTGGCTAGGGGTCGGAGCCAAGCGCTTGGCAGGTTGGTCGTGGCCACGATCGCTGCAATGCGCCACTTGGCCTCAATACCGACACAGTCAACGAGTGCAAACGTCGCGAGCATCTGTTCGGAGAAAGTGCATACCTGGTAGGACGTGGGATCTGAACGCCCGTGGGACGCATCTTTCAAGGTCAAGGAACTGAGGAGTCACACTGCCGAAAACGTGCCCCTACAGACATGGACGCCACACGAGATTATCTCGGAGCAGCGTTCGCGGCACGATAAGGGTGTGATAACTCGGGTTGCATTCCCTTCTGCTACCCAGCAGAACGGAACGATCATGTTTCCAACGAGGTCCAGCATTCATCTAGGACAACCTATAGCCTGTTCAGCCCATTATTGAGGCCCCCTGATAGGAACGCCTCGGTGGAAACGGATTTCGAGCTCTGCGGAGATGAAGTCCCGAGTTTGTATGTCTTCATCGCACGTTCGCATAGCGTACAACTAATCTACCATACCCACAACAATGGCGAGCGCTTTTTGAGATGAAAACGATCGATAGTGGCCTCTGATGGACAGCTCATTTCCGCCGCGGTTTTGAGTGACGTAGAGGGGTGGTTCTCGTGCTTCTTTCTGTGCACACCTTTGGCGCTGCTTGCTCTCTGGATTGAAGGCCCCAGGGTGACATGCAACGGATGGCCGGACGTGTGCCAAATGTCGCGCAGCACTACTCGCTCGGTGCGTGCCTGTCATCCACATTGAGCGCGCTGTCACGTCAAATCTGGGCGTGGTCATTTAGGAGATAATATTGCCAAGCACAAGAACGGACGAACGACCCACAATGATGATAAATGCCAGTGTGCTTCATTCCAGGGACATATGGCAGTATAACCGCCACTGCCTTGGTGGTCGGACTGGTGTGTCATGTATGATGAGCCCTCAAGTTCGGGAATCCAAGCCGGCATCACGGCTATTATGCAAGGAATGGAATGGCGAAGCTGCCTAATGGAGGCACCCAGCGATGAATGATGCAAGAACGTCTGACCTCCCACATGCGCGAATAGAAAATCAGCGGACAACCCAAGGTGACGGCCAGCCCATGTGAGTCCCATTCAACGGGTATTATTCCAGGAGAAGATGAGATCCGTGACATCCAGAGCGCTGATCATGAGAGGGGGGAACTGACCGAGCATTATGCGGCGATTTGCTAGCACTCTTTTCCTCTCTCTAGAAGCAAAGACCACCGATACCGGTGCGCATCGAGGCCGTGTCTCGTGATCACGTTTATCGCTCATATCACCACGCTTGGCGTGCCATCACAACAAGTTTGATTGCGAACCGTGTGGACACGGATCCTCAGCCCATGCCCGGCGATGGCCGGAGTAGCCGTAGCTGAATACAGCTGAAATGCCGGGAAATGAGATGTCGTATCAGCGTGGGTGTGGAGTGGCCCAGACCTGTGGCGGGTTACAATGGTCCTGTCGGAGAATCTGTGTGACCGGTGGTTACCAGACTCTGGTTTCTCGTGCAGGCACGGAGGGCGATACGCTGATCCGAGCTGGCCCACGGGTGGTACAGCGAGGCGCGTCGTTGGCGTTGGCGCCCACGGCGTCGAACGCGACGGACGGAGTTGACGTGACGCACGCGGAGTAAGGTTGTCTCATCTCGCGGAGATTAAAAGTAAGCTGACCGTTCATTTTTGGGAGGGCGCGAGGGGATGACTGACCGACGGCGATGAGCACGCACGACGATGCCGAAGATATCTTATCCGATGCGCTCGAGATGTTGGGTGGCGAGACCGTCGAGGACACGGGCTGTGTCCAGTACGGCCCCCTGATGCTCACGGTGGCACCCAAGGTGAATACCGCACACACGCAGGCGCCGTCTCCGCCGTTGGTTGAACGTTGATCGCCCGCATGCAGGTCGGCAAGGTGTGTGATACCCGAATTACGCGATG
>JBBPTY010000696.1:0-14505 GCA_038094335.1 Tylopilus aff. striatulus | reverse complement strand
GTTGGGGCGGGGGGGGACGGGGGGGGAAGGGGGGAGGGGAAGGAGGGATCGGCCGAGTCTATGGAGGATGCAGTTGAGGTAAGCTATCCAAGAGAAAGAACGAGCCAAGAAGACGCATCGGACCGGAAACGAAAAAAAAAAGGTGTTCTTTGTGCGTGTATTCTAACTGACACGTGGGGAAACAAGAAACAGACTTGGTGCCAAGCACGCACGCGTTGGATTGGACCGCTGTTTGGGACGTGCTCCACCGACGATGAAGATGGGATCGCAGGTGTGCGCGCGCAGGGCCGTTATCGCGACGATGCTGCCGTCACAGCTTGGCACGGATGTCGGGTGATGAACCCGGTCGAAGCGGTGACGCTGTTCATCGTACGATGAACCTGCACGAAACAAATAATAAAGCAGTTTGAACCATGTTTGAATCCTCGCGGGGACTATTGCTATTGTAATTCTCTACGGTGAGCGGTGCTAAAACGATTTAGCCGGCGAGGCTCGTCACAAAACAGCAGCGACCCGGAGCAAGCGTGTTTCTGAGAATAGTGCGCAGGCACTCACCCCAAGGTACACGTTGTCAACATAAAGGGCTAAGAGCATGAGATTTTATCTTGCCGAGATGATCATAGACTGCGGGCACGTTTTTTCATCATGGGATATATGAATAGGACATGCTATTCCTGCGTGTGACGTGTACGCCCCAGACGCCTTCAACTATTATAATCCAAGGTTTACCTGTCGAATGGGAGGACTCGGATCAGACAGGAATCGAAGCAACCACAAGCAAGACTCATGATATTGAAATCGAAGACCTCGTTGCCGTTCGGCAAACTTTGGAAGCTCTAATATTCCAGAATATGCGGGCATCTCGGAGACCGCCGAGGACCGCGACATGGGGACGACGAAGAAGACGCGGTGACCTGTAAATGTAACATTACACTATCTAGTCACGGTACATTCGAAAAAGAAAACTCCACTGGGGCCGCCCGTGTCTGCCCTCCCACCTGGGCACAGGCTTCGTACACACACACATGAATCGACGGGAGAAATTGTTTCAAAACGTGCCGCAGACCCGCAACACACGGTCACGGGTGCACGATACGCTTTCTCATGGCTCCTCTCTTCCACCGTGACTTGGCCAATGGGCGGGTTCGGAATGAAAAATGACGCACGTCACGTGTCCTGGGTTGATAAGCAAGTTGGTGAAGGGATGCTTTGATGCAGCCAGGCTTGGGGGTCGTCAAGATATTGCAATGTCGACGACTTTGATAGAGGTGCAGTGCAGCGGAGCCGTTGGTCGCATGTGCAAGGTGCGCTGAAATGATATATTGATGGATAATCAGTTTCCCATGCGCCAAGAGGGAGGGAGGGGGTTATCTTCGTGCCGCAAAGGTCTCGCACGATCCAAGGATCCTATCAACACCCCCATCACTCAGGTCGTGTTACCAGAACTAGACCGGTTTAAGCGCTGACGGTTCGCGGTTGCAGTAGGCATGTCTGGCGTAGTGGGAGATCCAGGCACTAAAAGTCCCCTTGAACCTTCACCCTTCGAAACATCAGGGGACATCTTTTCAGGCTGACGACCGTTCGCTTGACAACATGCTTGATCCCACCGATACAAAGAACAGCCGTTTGGGGATGTGGGAATCAATTCTGGACAAGCCGGGCCCTTAGGCACATGACGCCACCCCGCCTACGTTCTGGCCTGTAGTCATCTAGTATCCACCGTTACACTGTTCTTCCATCAGGTCCAATACGGCCGCTATGAGATCAAAATATCACAATGTTAGTTGCTCCACCTAACTTGCATTTGTGGAGCAGATAACATATGGAACTCATACAGTTCTATTTAAAATGTTGTGCTGCCCACAATGTTGGGGAAATCGTGACAGCTTGAAGGAGAGTATCCATCGCGTGACCCGTGAAGCAGGGTAAATGGGTCCGAAGTCATCATCAGAGTCGTGATCCATTTATCTCCATGCTTGAACCGCACCCGAATTCTATAGTCGTCAAGACAAAAGTATGTTATCAATCAATCACCTTACAAATGTAGTTATTTAAATGCACCTTCAACGATTCAGGTTTTTATTCCATGGGTACTTACTGAGTAATAGCATCAAATTCATGACACGCCAAGTAAGCTAACGATATAATGACCTTGAATCTTGAAGCTTGAAGGATTGTCAGAGATAGAGGATCAGTCAAATGTCATGTATCATGTAAAACGCTGAATGGGATGTGGTGTGTTGGAGATCAGCCCGTCGCTAGCATATACACTACCTACTTGTCCTAATTGATACTTACTTTCCTTATTTGGACACCTGCGCTATTAGATACACGCGCCCTCTCATCCCTCTTTTCCTCCAGTCTCGTACCACGTCGACTGGAGGTAAGCTTATACTACACACTTATTACATTCACTTACTCATGTATTACAGCCTCACAGGCTCGTACTACAGCTCGACGGGGTTCTCCAACACAGTGTTTTGTGGAATGAACGGGGTGGCACCCACGAACGTAGCCGTTCTCAGGTAGTGTTGCCGCAACTTGGCTCCATAGGTAGAGCCGAACGTATATGGCGCCCCACAAACCTATCTACTGCTTGAGAAAAAGTCTGACATGCATACCATATACCGATCCCTTGTTGGAGCTGCCACCAGACCTGGAAGCACGGATGCCGGCTGGGGGCTATCTACATGCGGCTCGGCCCATCGAGCCGAGTAGCGGCGACACTACCGCTGTGTATTCTGCTATCCCTCCCCGAGGAGATACCAAGGTCAAAGGAAGCCTATCAGTCAGGAGCAGCCGCGGAGAAAAATCACGCAATCAACCGAACGGAGATTAACATGATTCCGCAATACCTTTGGCAAGGTGACGGCTATCATAGGGCATGCTGCGAAGTATACGTGGCGTCAACAAAGATACAAATCCCAATCTAGAGACCCTGCCTCGATGAAAGATTTTGGTGGAATCGATATCTCGAACGCTAACAGAGACCACGAAGATTTACAAAGGACCCGTTACGTACGTCCGACAGCCCCCCGAAACTATGCTCGATGCGCTGACTCGGATGGGAATGGGTCCTGTCTGCCTGTCTTTGGGCTCGGGATAGAGCGGATCAATACTGAATGCGGCATGTTATAGACACCCACTAACGCTACCCACGCACGTCCATTCTCGACGACAAACGTCAGTGATGACGTCGAGTCGGAATACCAAGCGGTCTTTTCCACGGTGTAGAAAATAGATCACGATATGCACGTTAGTGAACGTACGATTAAAGCCGCAACTTGAGTAACGATAAAGCCGAGGGGGTAAGGGCTGCCGCACTAAAGGTGCACTGTTGAGGTGGAAATATCGCTAAGGTTCGTCCGAAGAATGTTGAAGCTACAAGGTAACGGATATGCTGGGTTCAAAGGACAAATAAGCGCAAGCTACGCTCGGTCGATCGTGCCGAGTGGTGCACATCTGAGACAACTATCATGAAACACCGAATGCATACACACCCCCAAATGCATAATTACACCCCAAGCATGCGATTCTACCTATTTCTATACAGAATGACCCAGGGCTAGAGTTGAGTCTATTTTAATGCAGACAACCTTTTGAATAGTAAAAAATGTCTTGTGGAAAGCACAGGATGCAGAGGTGTGAGTGTTGAGCGACCAAAAGACACAGTTTTGGGGCATTTTGACCCGGCAGAAGGAGAGAGCACTCTGGCAGATCGCTGTGGAGACAGGGCGGCTTCACCCACGCAGTCTCGACTGAATATCCACACTGTTCATATAGGAAAGGGAAACATAGCGCAGCTTTGACTCCATGAAAGATGAAAAGCTCGAGGGCGAGGTGAGGTCGCATTTGGGCGGTACGACAACGCGTCCAAGTCGATGCGTTCCTTTCAACAGAGCCGTTGAACGTCATCTAATCACAGTTGTCGGTGGGCCTTCGTCAACAGATCGCTCGGAGGTCTTAACCGAGCACTTCTTCAGGTTGGCAACACCCACTGACCTGTCAAGTCCAACTCTTCGAGATGATGCTTATGAAACGACTGGTCTGCCAGTTGCTCCATCGACCTCCCATCGCTTCTCTTGCATAATATGGATGCCTTGGCGAAATGAATGATGACTTCCAACTTGCCGGCATGTCTTCAGCCAACTGGTGCAGGAATGACCCATCTGTGGCAGAGCGCTAAAACATGCCCTCTTGCCAGCCAACATGCTGACCAAGATGCATACTCATGGCGGCCTGCAACGAACACGTCCAATGCTTGCTGGGGAGTGTGTGCATACCTTGGCCACATTTGCTCATGGCAGTGCAAGGCTCATGTGGGTTCTTCAAGCATGTCCATTGGTGGCGTAAGTAACAGATGTGTCTGATCATTCCGTTCGTAGGTCGACCTGACCATCATTGAAAAACGCTGTCTACATTATGATGTTGACATCCGCTCCACGTTCGTTGCTTCCATACCCATGCGACCACAGTTGGGCGAAGCAAGCACGCGGTCGAGTTTTCGTCTGGGTCTGAGGAAGAGGCTATCGAACAAGCGGGTACACCCCATACCTTTTTAAGCCAATGCCTGCTAGGTTTGCTACGTTCGAGGGAAAAGACACTGGCGATGCAGCACATATGCTGAACGACATCAACAAGTCGCCGTCCAAGGTGGTATCCCTGGTACGTTACACATTATATCACAGAAAGTTCATGAGTGAAACAAGAAGAGCGACAAAGATGAAATAAGCGGACCACTACACGGGCGCTTCCAATGGGGTATGTACCCGAGTCATTGCGATGATGCCGTCGTTACTCCTGGACGAGAAATGAAAAGGCTGACTGCATGTGCGAAAAAGGCACACCGTGACTGCGGTTGATTCCAGTACACCTGTGGTGCTGTGAGCACTGCTCGTAGGGTCCTTAGAATTATCCTTCTTCGGAGGGGGAGGCGGCACCGGTTCGAGAGTTGGCTTGGTCTATAATGGGATAAGTGACTGCGATGAATCTCGACAGACGACCAACCCTGAGTAGGTGCATGGGTGCCGCCACGGCGTGCTGAAATGATGTGTTGTGACCCCGTGACATGTCCACCCGTACGATGGAAACTCACCTTCCGGCGTCGAGCCGGAGCATACCTGGATGGCCCCTTGGTTACCCTCACTGGTGGCTCTGAGCAAGTTGATGGTATATGACCAGGGCCAGCCGGGGGGTGATGGAAAGGTGAAGCTAGTACGTCGGATGGCGGGACCTGACGACTCTTTCTCGTCCTCACTGGTGGCCACCATCGGAACCTTGACGAGTGCCAAGGTGGCTCAACTGTCCTGCGAGATTCTTCTCTGGAGGCATCTGGCTGGACTTCAGCCGTCTAGGTTATCCGCAACAGTCCGGCCATAGGGGCCTCAACATTGTGGTCATGGATTAAGTCTTCTGGATTGTTCCATTTGACACTCAGGTTGACAAGGACCATTCTGTGGACACAGTAGCTCCCTAGGTCAGCCTCATGAACACAGCCGTCAAACAAGCCAGTTTAGCGTCTCCACGCACACTGTGAGGCTGAGTGAGCGTTACCCGTTTGAAACGCGTCCTTACACGCCCTAGAATCGTATCCGTGTTTCCGTCAGATCTATCCAGGGAAGCCTAAATTTCCTTACCAAGCCTGACATGCTTGAGGTGCTCGACAGATGATCCTCGTTGGAATGCTTGCTCGACTGGAAAGGGACGTCGTCACCAACAATGGCGTTATGTACTGCGGGCGGTCCAGGTCCACATCGAGAATGACTCTTGCACTACCGGAATCTTTGCGCGAGTGGCTGTGTCGCAGCGCCCTTCCGTCTGCTCCTCATCCTGCGCATCGCAGGCCGCTGCTCAGGCGCCCACAGCTCGCCCTGCGCTTTTCGCCCCGCCTCACCGCACCCACTAGGCTAAAGAACAACCCTTAGAGGTTTCCCTCGAGCCTCCTCGCCTTGAACCTCGCAGTCGCATCCGACGGACCGTCTGTCAGCAACCGCTGCGTGCGAGGCCGTTTCCCAGCCCACCCACGCAGCTGACGCTCGGTCCCCCTCAGATCGCGACCGGGAGGCGTTCCGCGCCTTCGCCCACATGCTGCATTTCACACCCACACACGGACCAGAAGAACTGACATTCAACCTCGTAGCCCCTTCCTCTCCCGATCACACGACACATAGCAGCAAAGATTAAGGAATTAGGTTGCCCATGGGGCTGACAACGACCCTCAGTCACCCCTTCGGCCGATGACCGTGTGTACTACACACCATATTTATGTACCACACCATAGGACATGGTCTACACGGCCAATGCCACCTTCAACGGGAAACTATACTCTCTCATGATCGATACTGGCGTTCCACCACACTTTGTTGACAATACTCCAGGTCAGGTAATGACTGCTACTTTTGGCTTTGCTGGCTGCAATATCGCAGAACAGTTCTATAGTGGGCTTTCATTCTTATTTCACCCGACGGTCTCAACTCATTCTATGTAACGCCGCTGCAAGTGCACAAAGTTTAGTTGGGCTAGACCCGGTTCTGGATCGAGCGTTAGGCAGCTGGGGAAAACGGCTACGGTCAACCCACCGCTAGACAGGATTTTCGTCGCCAATGCCTCACTTCCGCCTTCGATTGCTATCCTTCAACGTTCGGATGACCCTCAGGCGTCTCTTACCCTGGGGATCTTGCTATCAGAGAGGTCCTGACGACTTACCAAGCGGTTCTTAACCAGCCACAGCTCCCTATCGCCTCCACTCCCCTTCAAGGTGGCCAAAATTGGCAAACCTTCCTTTGATGTTGATGATCGGAGTGATCGTTGGTTGGGGTGTTCTCATTGCACTCGTCGTCGGTCTACTCTGCTGCTGCTGTCACCGCCGCGGCAACAAGAACAACAATGTCCCTCCACCTATTACTTCCTGGACAAACACGCAAAGCTATAGGCCGCTCTATGTATATGAACCCTCACCGCAGGTTGCGTAGGATATGCATATGACGCCTGGCGCTGTACCTGCACGCCCTCAGCAATACAGCACAGCATGGGATGCGCGCATTACTAGAACCATACTCTTTTTCTACTTTGTTTCTGTGGACAGATACTGCCACCTTCCTCATCTTTCTGCCCCGTTTATCATTGCTTCTACTGATATATACCACTCTCGTTGATATCCTCGCTGTGTTTATGTGATCTGGATCGCATCGAGACCAGACGAAATGTAGGTATGTCCAGCGTCTCGCACTTGACAGAGTGATCTAAGTCGAAGACAACGACCAATTCAACATACTATCACTGCGCAGGCATGGTATCAGGCATAAGAACTTGTACAAAGGGAGACTTCAAAAGCTGAACATGGCATCCAAATTTTACCCCCAGTAACTTTCTTCTACTAAATTCTACCGGCAAATTCATTGGCACCGTAGGGCACCTATCAGTGTGGCGAGCCAAGCGTGACCAAATCATTCTCCAATCAAGGCTGCGAACCCATTTTTTCATCTCACGTCGTGAAATCGTGTCCGAATTATCCGTTATCCGTCATGATGGAACGCATCCATCAGCGTAAGCCCCCTGCGCGTCTATTCATTCTTGTTGATACCCCTTGTCGACCGCCAAGCGAGCCATCACCCGCTCTACTTCTTTTTGCCAGTCTGTCGTCAGACAGAAATACCCACCAATCACGACAGCCCAAGTCATGCCGATGGTCAGACCCCACCATAGTCCAAAAAGACCCCACTGAAGTTTGAACGCCAACCACAAGCTGATCGGGATGCCCACACAGTAAAATCCACTGGGCACGCGTCGTCGGTTTAATGGTATGTTCGGATGTGTAGGACCGAACGTGAACATACCTGATATTGATTAACGCACCGAGCGTCTTCCCAAAAAGTGATTCTCAGTCATGGGGCTGTGAGCTGGAATGAAAGTGGTTGACACCTACTTGTTTGCCTCGAGAACGCAGGATACCCGAAAGGACTGCGCCAATTTGGTCGGAAAACTGAGCGAGCGCCACCAGAGGTAGCATGGAAGATACGAGCTTCACGACCGCTTTGAGATCGCAAAATTCGATCAGTGATACATCTCAGCACGCACGGCAATCGTATGCAGCCGTACCTGGATCACTATTGAACATGTAACCCCACTTCTCACGGAAGATCAAAAGGACGCTACTATTGGGCAAAACGTTTATGACCTACAGGAAATCGAAGAAAGAATACACGAACCATAGAATCAGCGCAAGACAGATGCATATGATTATGGAGGCGCTGGCAGCAACACTGGCGCGATACGCATTCTTCTCACCGAGAAGGTTGCCAATGCTAAAAAGGAAGAAGTGTCGGACTCGCCACCAGCAGTGATGCAATAGGAGCTTACCGAACAGAGGTCGCAACTCCCAAAGCATATGGTACTTGGAAAGTAGACGAAACCGTGGATAGTAGCACGGACTGTGAAGCCAAAGGTATGGCCCCAAGACTATAATGGTCCATCGAGTGTTCCCTTATCGCACATATAATGGTTACTCACAAGCTGGCAGCGACTAAATTCTATAATGAGCTTTCCAACATATGAAAATGACATGACGTACGTCCGACGAGTTCCCATGACCACCATTCCGACGCAACTTGGCCTATGCTAGTAGTGAGCACATCGGTTGGTGGCAGCACATGTATCCAGGTATTTACCGACGCCACCCAAGCTCAGCCGTACTAGAGTACCCAAGGACGTCAAACACCTCGACGAGATCGGATGCCAGGCCGTCCGTGGCACGAAGAATATGCCATAAAGGATTGATGCGATGGAAATCAAATTGTACGAGATCGACGTGGCAATTGGCGCCCCGATGAAGCCAAGCCGAATTGCATCAGGCCCCCATACTAAAAAGATCGCATAAATCGTCACTGCCACTAGTCCACGAGTAAGTAGGAACTCACCGAGGAGATAGCTCAAGAGGATATTTATAGGTGCAACACAGAAGATGATACGTGCAGGCACCTCAAAAAATCCTGCATCAGGAGCTCAGCGTATCGTACAGTGCAATCGCCATTACTCTTACCTTGTGCTTGGAAGTATCGACTAAACGAGGTCGTCAATGGCACACGGTGAACAGAAAAATGCGACTTGCCGAGAAATGCAATTGAAAGAATATGCTGGAAGACTGAGAGAGGCCCACTTGAGGTAGATACCAGCGAACCTCGCGACATCCGTATTTTGCCTCAGCGCCAACAGGATGGACTCTCCATTGAACCAAATTACGTATATGGGCTGATAACATGATGAACGAGGCTCCATCAACAATGTTACGGGACTCACGATCAATATGAGAATCTGTAGAACGACTATCTCTGACATTAGCAATGCAGTCCATTCACAATTTTAGAGCTTACCCATGCGTTGTGTCCATAGTCCGACGAGTTGGGGTTCACCCGAGGTCCACGCACTCGGAAGGACAGTATCTAAAGCGCAGGACATTCCCTGGATCAAACTGAGTCCGGTGACATTGGCCGTCATGAACCCGATCGTGGCAGCAGCGAGCGCGATGGTGGATATATGCCCGATGGTGATTACTGAGGACATTATGATGCTATGCTCGAGCACCTGGGTACTAGCGAACAGAGGCTTCAGTGAATAATGAATGTCGGGAAGTGGGGTAAGAATGAACAAACCCAAAAACTGGCAAAGCATATTTGATGATTGTCCTGGACTCTTGCCAGCACGCTGTCCAGAAAGTATTGCTGCTAGACATATCATGGTCTACGAGCCCCTCGCCCGCAGCGGAGGCAAGGAGTGCGGTAGTCTCCGACGGTGGTGCCCGCAAGGTAGGATCCACATACTTTGACTTGTTATCGCCTTTCGAAAGGAACAGCCACATGAAAAACTGTTTCATGACAGGTAGAGTATGTTGCCGAAGAAACAGCTGTCCGTTATGCGACTGGTGGGGTGTGGGTCACCCGTGTCCTCGTCGACGGGAAGTGAATGAGTCGAAGACCAAGGAAGTCCTATTTATCGAAACGATAAACGGCGGCCGTTGAGATCACGTTGACTGCATAAGTGATAATCAAAATCAGTCAATGGCAGGACTAATTTGGGCTGTCAGGGCGATCAGACCGTCTCTGAGTCACCCACCCTTGTGACAAGCGGTGCGCAACATTCTCACACGACCGCCAAAGACAAGACTTGTTATTCTCCGAGTCGATTCTATGGGCTGAACCATCAGGCTTTCAAGTATCAATCCTGAACAAGACAAGGTAGGCTTTTTATCAAAATAGAATGCGGTAGATGTTGCTCGGGAAAGTGGAGGTAGAGAGCTGCATGACCCACGGGATGCATGCTTCTTCCCCGATGGAGTAGAGAGAACAAGTTGTTAGCTTACTTGAAGTACAATGTGATATGATATGAGCGCGTAATTGATAAGAAGCCTTGTGCGATTGCAACTCGCGATAGAAAAGGGTCGCGAGCTAATTTGAGCATTCCACAGCATGATCAAGGCACTATCCCGCCCAGTGGCTCAATATCGAGTCCATGGTGCAGAGCTTAGCACCCGGCACAGAGATAAGGCTTTGAGACGACCTGAAGTTGAAACTCCACACAGCCCGACTCGAACGAGCTCGGATAGCATCTCGAGGAGGTGAGTCACTCAGCTATGGCCTTTGGCTATCTGTGGGGATGTAAGAGGGAACATGGATTAGCTGTACTTATCGATACTTCCTGAGCCGAGAGCGATATAATTGGAACCGGCGCGCTTGCGATGTTCGGGCTACTTCTCTTTACGACGATAGCGGCTGGAATAATGGATCTGATGCGGCTGTAGAACTGTTATCGTGGCGCTTGGCAGGGTAAACCACGTAATAGAGGCCAACAACGCGCTCACACACGACGGCATTCATCGTCATCACATGCGAGGTTTCGCGACGGACGCCGTCGAGGTGGCAGTGAGTAAAGAGATCGAAGACTCGGAGATGTCCGTCAAGACCGACCCCAATAAAACCGCCATCACATGACCTGTGTTGTCCCCAATGGCTGAGACGCGTTTAAGCTGAACATAACTTGGAAATCGATCGCAAACGCGTATTCTCGTGCCATGAGAAAGGTAGTAATCGACGATGACGGCTCTGAGTGGTCCTTCGAAATTTTGGACGACAATCGCGTCAATGCGCCTTCTGCAAAGCCAGTCAAACAAACACCGCCAACAGCGTGCAAAGAGTACGTCTCATAAAGAACCATGTTTCGCCTGTACTTCGTCAACCAAGTGCTGCTGTACCCATATAGAGTTCATACATTCTCTTTAAACGACTTTTCGACCAAAGTCACGGTCTCCGGTGCCACTGGCAAATCCACGGGTCAAGAACTATCGAAGCGCACTTTCGACACGCGTCGAACACTCAGCACCCTTGCTGTAGCAAGTCATCGGACATCTGGGTCGAAATACTCAAAAGAGACGGAAATTAAGTCAACTGTTCGTGACCAGTTGAGTGGCGACTAACTCGGAAAAAAAGAATCTGATCAAGTCCCCTGGTAATATCTAGTGAAATATCTAATTTCAACCCGTTGCTACCGGATATTCAAGAAAAGCCTCGATTCCTAAAGAACTCCCTTGTCAATTCATGTAGACCCCCACCCACGATGGATTCATCCTCTGGTTCATCGTCACAGCAAAGTTCGAGCGGCAAGCCAACTGAAGAGGAGTCGGCACTTCCGGTGTATTCCTTCAAGGAATACAAAAACGCTCCGGCCGTTGTGTATACCAAGACTGAAAGTGAAGCAGACAGACTTGTGCAGACTTTGCGAGGGTGAGCTATCTCGGTTGCGTGTTTGGCTTTGCCTGAGTTCTCAGACCGCTGGGTTTTGACCTCGAGTGGCGCGTCATGTGGAATCCCGGTGCACAAGAGAGGCGGACAGCCCTGGTGCAATTATGTGACGAAGACACAATTTTGCTCGTTCAAGTTAGTGGCATGAAAAGTACGGCATTGGTTGTCTCGTTAGCAAATTCTGACACCCTTTGCAAAAGGGTTTCCCCGAAAGGTCATGGTTGGTCATGGTATCCATTCGTGATCTCATCGGTGGTTTGACACTCGGACAGGAAGTCATCGAATCCGCACATATTGTGAAGATGGGTGCCAATATCCTGAGTCAGTTTATTGCTGAGGCGATGAGGAGTTATCTGATTGTCAATCCCTGTCAGATGATGGTGAAAAACTTTTCCGAGATTTTGGGATTCGTGCTAGAGGGCTTGCGGAGCTCGGTGCCATTGCCACCAGGGCCGATGAGACATTTAGATCTGTCTACAACCGAGAGATAGTCGGTCTCGCCAAATTGGTCGCCATGTATCTCGGTAGAACGCTTCTCAAGGGTAAGGTACGCACCTCGAATTGGGAAGCTGACTTGACCCACAAGATGGTCGAGTGTGCGTTTGACTTGCCTACCCTGCTTCCGACATCACTGAGTCGGATCTTTCCATTCTTAGATGCGGCCAACGACTGTCATTGTGCACTTATGGTGTACGATAGACTGCTGCGGATCGCTTCCCAGGCTGGCATGACCCTCGACTTGTCGACTTGTTCACGTCAAGTCGACCCTCGCGTGCTTAAATCAAACAACCCCCCGTTGCCGGCTCGCCTCAAGGGTCCTTCCAAGTCGTCATCCTCCGTCCCGGACTACTGCATACCTGAGCCACCGCGCCCACAACAACTCCGGGCTTACAAGCTATGGCATATGGACAAGATGCCTCTCGAGCAAATGTGTATGACGCTCCGCACGAGCGGTCGAGTTGAGCCGCTCAAAGAAAGCACAGTCGTGTGAGTTTCAATTCTACAGGTGCCTGCAATATGGATGGATGTCGGTAGCTGATCTGTGCTCCGTGGTTCCCGATCGCAGATCGTATGTAATCGGAGCTCTGCAAGCGGATCCACGGTTGCCGTTCAACATGGCAGAACTCAAGTCACTCGTGCTTATGGAATCGAGCAGTTGGCAACGCCACCGACGGTGGATTGAATCCCGCGAATGAACGCACCTGTTAAATCATTGTATACGATGACCATTGTTGATGTATCAGTGGCGCCGGTTGTAGCTGGTCCCGTTTCTGCTTGCTCCATGATATGTTGCCTATATTATTGATTCCAATTATCGTATAGTGCTCTGTCCCCATCAATCCGAAGGCACTAAGAGTCTGCCTGCCAGATTTATATGGCAAAAGAAAACCTAGTGGATCTATCGTCAGATGTACGCAACCTGTAGTGCAAATTGCGCGATTCATCATGCTCCACATCCTGTGGTGAGTCGGCGTGGATTAGAGTACAAGATACACACTTGTGCATCAATCGTATTCAAGGAGAGGCTGATCCAGCCTGACCTCTATTCTGCGCAACAGCGTTTCACGAACGATCCCTATTTGCAAGTACGTGAACTATGTTATATGAAATAAGCATCCAACTTGGAGGAACACAGCTGGAAATACAGTTCAAGGCGCACCCGCTCACCAGTGCAGCATCACCAAATGGCTGGTAAGAATCGTCTGTGCTTCTGCCGACAGGTCCAGATCAATCGTCCGAGTCTATCTCTTTGCTGTCTTCTGTTGGAGAACCCCGTCGAGCTGTAGTACGAGCCTGTGAGGCTCCAGTCGACGTGGTACGAGACTGGAGGAAAAGAGGGATGAGAGGGCGCGTGTATCTAATAGCGCAGGTGTCCAAATAAGGAAAGTAAGTATCGATTAGGAAAAGTAGGTAGTGAATATGCTAGCGACGGGCTGATCTCCAACACAAGTAGATGTGTGATATTCTCAATGTACGCCCAGAGATAGTTTTGACAGAGTGGGTAAACTCCCGGCCCGGTAGCTAACACCGTGGTGGGCGATGGAACGGATGTATGTGGCATGTTGAGCTTCTTTTCCATTTTAACTCTATCAATGAGTCGGAGCTCGATATAACGCCGCATTCAATGTGACTAGTATGTGCCCAACGTAATGGCTGCCAGTGTAACTGGATTCCACGCCAGCCGCACATGCGAACGCCAAAAACATTGCAAGTTGCAATTCCCCATACCAAAGTACTCTACACAGAACTAGGCGCCTCGACATGCGACTTGAATTAGGTTGCTCATGCGGGTTTCCCGCCGGTTTGACTCACTGACGACATTAATAGCACAACGTGTGGGTCCGGGACCACGAGGCCTTTATCTTCTCTCTGCCAACGATAGCCAGGTGCTTCAAACGGTTAGGCTGGCACGTTTGCAGATACCCAGTGATTTCCTTGGCTGGCAGTTTGGCTGAGCCGAAAGCACCCTGGGTCAGTCTGGACCACGCTGTGCCCGAGCCTCATGTCATTACTCGTCAGCGCTCTAGCGCCAGTATTAGAATGCCAAACTCTCTCACCATATCGTTTCACCTCCTGACCTTTTCCTCTGACGATGTCCACAGCAACTGGTCTTCGACTGCACGGTCTTCGAGAGAAACGTCGGACCGGGGATCAACTGGATGTGGCGGACTTTACGGAAAATGAAAAAATACCAGCGCCCAAGTAAATTTAGACC
>JBBPTY010000695.1:0-14510 GCA_038094335.1 Tylopilus aff. striatulus | reverse complement strand
CTCCAGATAGATGAATGTGGTCCATCAGGGGTATTGGACAAGGAGATGGAGAGGTGTTAACAGCTGCGTATCGAAACCGTCGAATGGTTTGAGGGTGACCTCTAAGATATGGGTGGTGTCGAGGATGGGGGGAAGGAGGGGAATTGGACGAATTGGAAGACGCAGAGGATGATGACGACCTTCGGCCTGTTCTGTAAGACCATCGAGGGCATTGACAACAATTCCCTAGAGTATGACCAGGAGCCCATTGGTGACAAGCAGGGCATCTGTACCATCTGCAGTGGGGTTGGTCGTGACTTGTACAATGGCAGTGTAGACAAGCTGCCCAGTAGTGATAATGGAATTCAGGGAGGGGGGGATCGTCTTGGTTTACCAGGTCATTGGCAGATAGATCCAGAGGTTCATCAGTGATTAGTCCTTGGGGTAGGACCTGATTGGAAGTACCCATTTCCCTGAGTACACTGTCTACCGCAGACAAGGTGTCTTTAAAGTGGAGTTTCCCCATTAAGGTAAGGAGTTGTCAATGGACCTGGAGATTGGTGGTCTGCATGAGAGTGAGGGCCAGGGATAAATCAGGTTCATTAGAAAGTAGTCCTGTGATGGCAAGGAGATGGTTTCGAATAGCCATATGGCTGGTGAAGAGTTTGATGATCGTGGTGAAGACAGAAGAAGGGTGTAGGATCTTTTCCATAGGAAATATGAGTCGGGGGTCGAGCATAGCCATGTCTAGGATGGTGAATTCTTCTTCTGTAATGTCTTGTTGAGATTGTCCATGGGTGAAGAAGGAAAATCGTTCGGTAGGGAAAGGTTGTTCAGCAGGATGTTTGGGGAGAGGGGCAGGGAAGAAAGGAATTTCATTGGAAGGAGAGGGTTCGATAGGAGTAGAAGGTGCAAAGTCGTTGTTGTTAAGTTCAATAGACATGGCAAGTACTTGGTATCCATGTGATGGTGGTCAAGAGGATGGGGGTCATTGGTGTTAAAGAGACCTTTTGTAGTCTTGGAGAATTTCGGGAGCCAATTGGAGCTCCGCTTCTGGTAACCAGGAATCTTCATTAGCCAAGTATCCTTTCCAATGGATCAGGTATCTCTGTCGGGTGTTTGTTCCTTGATGATGGATTATCTTTTCAATTTTGTAATGTTCTTCGTCATCAATAAGTTCTGGAGGTGGATTAGGGAAGTTTTTGCCATGTATGGTATTTTCTTTGTAAGGGAAGTGTGGAACATGTTGTGAATTTTCCATGACTGTGGGAGTCGGAGTTTGAATGTGACAGGAGAGAGTTGTTCCATGATTAGAAAGGGTCCTTCTCGTTTTGGGGAAAACTTCAGGTTTGGGAGAAACTGTTTCAGATTTCGGGCTTCTAGTCATACTTTATCCCCCTTTTTAAGTTGGACCACTCTTCCAAACATTCGGGCTTTCATAACTTGTCTGGCTAAGTCATGGGCAGCTAGGGCTTCTGTTCTAGCTGCATTCAGAAATTTCAGTCGTTCTTCCAGGGCAGGTATGGTGGATGAAGGGAAAGTAGAGGGGAGGGGACGTGGTTCATACCCCATCATGAGGTAGAATGGGGATTGATGAGTGACAGAGTGGGGGCAGTGGTTGTGAGCGAATTCAGCAAATGGAATTAATTTCGTCCATGAGGAGGGGTTGTTTTTACAGAAGATTTGAAGGTATGTTTCGACTTCTTGGTTAACCCTTTCGGTTTCTCCATCGGATTGGGGGTGATAGGCAGTAGAGAGGGAGATTTGATACCCAAGAAGTTTTCCTAGTTCTTTGATGAAGGCAGATGCAAATTGAGGTCCTTGGTCAGATATTACTTTGTCGTACAACCCAAATCTCTTGTAGACTTTTTGTAAAAAGAGTGTGGCAACTCCTGCAGCGTCCACCGTTTTCTTGGTTGGGCATAGAATTACCCCCTTTGTAAGCCCATGGTCGACCATGACCAGTAGACTATCAAAGTTATCGGACAAGGGGAGGTTGGTGATAAGATCACAGGAGATATTTTGAAAGGGTCTTGTGGCCGTTGACAGTATGGGGATGAGTGGGGTAGTGGTGGGATGTGTGTTTGTCTTGTTTTGTTGGCAAACTGCACATCCCTCAACATATTTTCATACGAAGGTCGTCAGTCCTGGCCACCAATATTCTTGAGCAACTAGTTGCCGGGTTTTTAGATTACCCGGATGACCCGCAGTGGGATGGTCGTGGCATTGGGATACGATTAATTTGTGGAGGTCTGGGGGTAGGTATGTTCTATTTTGGAAAGATAGGACACCATTGTCATAATGCCAGTCAGAGAGTCGCGAGCGGAATTTGACAGGGGGTTCTCCTGGGAGAGAGTGAAGGGAGTTGAGGACTAGGGGGTCGGAAGAAGAGGAGGATGCAAGCTTCTCTAGGAGTTCCTTATCAATAAGGTTGACAAACACTTCAGGTGGGAGAAGGGTGACATTTTCGTTGTCATTATCTTCGCTTGGGAAGTGGTCGGGTCTTCGAGATAACGCATCTGGTGCTCTGAGGAGTTTTCCAGCAACATGGGTAAAATGGAGGTCGTATTCTGATAGATCTAGGAGCCATCTGGCTTGTCTTTGATTAAGTTTTTGGGGTTGGCAGAAGTAGGTGAGGTTTTTATGGTCAGTGAAGACGTGGACAGGATGGGGGGAACCTTGCAGGTAGTGACACCATGATTCGAGGGCTCTCATAATGGCTAAAAGTTCCCTATTGTATATGTCGTAGTTCTGTTCAGCTGATCCAAAAGTTTGGGAGATGAAAGCACAGGGTTGCCAGTCTCCATTTTCATTAGTCTGCAAGAGGACTCCTCCAGATGCATATTTGGAGGCGTCGGTCACGATAGCAAATGGAGAGGACAGACTAGGCATCCGGAGGGTAGGTTCTTTGGTAAAACATTCTTTAAGAAGGTCGAAGGACATTTGTGTTTTATTCATCCATGACCATGGGTGATTTTTCTTGGTAAGATCAAGGAGCGGTCAAGCAATGTCAGAGTAGTTGGGGATGAATCGTTGGTAGAAATTGGCAAAGCCAAGGAAAGATCTGACTTCCCATACATTTGTTGGTGTAGGCCATTCTTTGATCCCTTTTACTTTTACTGGATCCATGGCCACTTCTCCGGGTTTTATGATCATGCCTAAGTATTCCACTTGGGAGGTGGCAAAGGTGCATTTTTCTAGTTTTAGGCAGAGGTCTAGTTCCTTCATCCGTTGGAGAACTCTTTTTGTCTGTTCCTCATGTTCAGTAGGGTTTTCCGAGAATATCAGGAGATCATCCATATAAATGATCAACCATCCTTCAGCTATGAGATCTCGGAAGGAGTTGTTCATGAATCTTTGGAAGGTGGGCAGGGAATTGGTTAAGCCAAAGAACATTACTGTGGGTTCAAAGAGTCCTTTGTGAGTAATGAATGCCACCTTCCATTGGTCTCCTTTTTTGATTCACGCATTGTTATATCCCCATCATATGTTGAATTTTGTGAATAGTTTGGCATCTTTTAGTTTATCGACGAGATTGAAGATTAGGGGAAGGGGATATGCATCTCGAACGGTATGTTTATTCAAATATCTATAATCTTGGCATGGGCAAAGCCCACCATCCTTCTTCTTTACAAAGAAGAAGGGAGATGCCTGCAGAGATTTGGACGGTCTGATCTTGCCTGTGTGGAGATTTTCGTCTATGAAGTTGTCTGCTGCTTTTCATTCCTCGGGGGATAGAGGATATAATTTTCCAATTTTTGGGACGAAAGTTTCATCTAGTTTTATAGCATGATCGTATGGTCTGGTTGGGGGTATATGGTCGGTGGCTTCTTTGGTGAATATGGAAGCGTATTGGGAATATTCGGGGGGTAGAACAGGTTTTGGTTTAGTCAAGAATGCCTCTTGGGCTAGTGTGGTGGCAGTAGTTACTTTTCGCACTACCTTCTCTAGTGGTAGAGCTAGGAATCTCAGTCCAACTTTGATAATCCAGTTGATGGAGTATTGTTTAACTTCCTTTTCTGTACTTTCGGAAGGTAGATCTTTTCCCAAATATCGACATACTCCTTTGATGGCTATTTCATCAAAGTTCCTATGTTTAGGCAGGGGAGCAGTTTTCTTGACAAGGGAGATGCAGTGATTGGTTTTGAGGTATCTGGCTTGTCTTGCCATATGGGATAATAAAAGTTTGACAGATTTGTCGATTCTCTCTTGGAGACAGACTATTCCTCTTTGCCAGTCTATGGTGGGGTTCACGGCTTGAAGCCAGGGGTGTCCCAATATGACGTTTTCCTTGCCAGCATTCATGACATAGAATCAAATTCTTTGAGTAATGTTTCCTATTTTGATGTACAGGATAGCTACTTTGTTGCATGTGGTGTTGTTTGTTCAGTCTGTGTTTCAAATGAGGATTGGTTGGGGTGGTTTCTCCGTGGGTATTTTGTTTCTTTTGATGAAATCTTTGTCGATGCAGCAGATTTGTGCACCAGAGTCAATGAGGGTGGTGGTGGTGACGACTTTTAATGTTTGTACTGATGTTATGAGATCAAGAGAGATATATAGGGAGTGGGGTTTGACTTCGGTGTTGGGTACAGTTACATGATTTATGGAAGCTACTTGCGTCCCGAGTGGCTTCCTTGTCAAAAATCCTGGTCATAAGCTTTAGCTACTTGTTCCCACAAGGTGATTCCTTCTTTAAGGATTCTTCCTACAGTAGCCTCTTCTTCAACTTCTTCTATAGTTGCAGTAGTGTTGGCCACTTTCTTTGCTGGGGGTCGTTTGTCAGAGCAGGGGGGAATGGGGGAAGGTCCAGTACAGTTCTTGGCCATGTGGCCTTTTTGTCTGCATCGGAGGCAACATCCTTCCTTGAAGCAACGTTGTCATTCTTCCAGGGTGAGCTTAGGAATTCATTCCAATTTGTCGACATCCATTGCGTTGGGGTCGCGCATGGTTCATGGAGCATTTGGAGAGGGTTTTGTGGAGGGATGTCCTTTAGCTATTCCCATAGCAAGTTTTTCCTGATTCCACATTTTCACGGTTTTCTTGTACCATGTGTCAGGGGTATCAGGGACAGTGTCAGTGGCATAGATTCTCTTCATGAGCCATGTAGGTATTCCTTGGTGGAAGTACCCACAGACTGTAGGGTTGTGGGCTGCGTTGGATAGTTGTCCATTTGCAACCCTCATTTTGAACTCGCTGATGTATTCTTCTAGTTGTTCTCCTCATGTTATCTTAGTGGTGGCTAGCCAGGTCCTGGCTTGTTCCTCAGCATCTTGGGTGATGAACGAGGCCCTAAAGTCCATTCGGAATTGGGCCATGGTTCCAAAGTTCGGTACCACTCCAGCGGTAGCAGCAACCGTTCTTGTGTCTGCCCACCTTAAGGCATTTCCTTCTGTGAGATATGAGAGGGCAAATATTACTTGTTTTTCATCATCATCATAGATAGCTCGGTTGATATGAAGGTATTGTGCTACAGCATTTAGCCATGATTCCCCTTTCTTAAGGTCTCCATCGTAATTAGTGGGGACTCCAATCCGAAGTTCGACAGATCTGACAGGAATATTTTGTCCTTGTTGTCCCATTGGTAAACTAAAGATTTGGCCTGTTTGGGCAACTGGTGTGGGGGATGAAGGGGTAGGGACTCTGGGAATGACTACTTGGTGGGCAAATTGGTGCGCAAGTAGTGTTGCTTGGGTGTTTCTTTGGTATAGTTCTTCTGTGGTGGGTAAGGTTTCTTCTGGGTCTAAGTATTCCAATGGTTTCTCTTCTTCAGGGGGGGTGGGGGAGTTGGAAGGGGATGTTTCGATGGGTGGGTTTTGTCAAATCATGGAAAAGATGGATGCAGGGATTCAGGGGCATTGTTCTTTTGGGGGAATGGTGATGGAGTTGCTGTGACGAAGGCAGACTCGTTTAAGAGGAAGCTAGTTCTTTTGTTACATTTGGACCAAGTAGGTATGAACATAGACTCAAGCTACAAGGATTGACTACAAGTCTTGGAGACGAGTAGCGGGGAGACTAAGAGTGAAGCATAGTGACTACTTGGAAGAGATCCGAGCGAGTGATCAAGCCAATGAAGGTTGGATTGAGTAGAACTAGCTTAGATATACGAGTACATGGAGAACCCTAGTTATAGGGTACGGAATGGCACACAGACCATGTCTGTGTATGGTACATTGTATCATAAAAGGAAAGCCAAGAACAAGTGTAGCAGTGCAAATGAAAAGAATAAGACTGACCATATATAGTGAGAAACATTATGAAGGGTGAAACATAACAATTCCCCTACTTCCAAGTCAGCACCTCCATGGCCATCTACTTTCTTACAACAGGGTCAGGGCCTTGGCACAGGACTTGTGTGTTGTGCCCTTGCTCAAGTCCAGCCTGGGTTGAAGAAGGAGGAGGTTTAGTGGCTGTTCTAGAGTCAATATATGAACTGAGGTTTGAAAAATCTAAAATGAAAGGGGAAACAAGAATGGTCATGTCTGAAGAAGTTGCTAGCAAGGAATGCTAGGAAAGAGTGTCAAAGGAATATATGAGTTGCCTACTTAACACTAGGCATTGAATGCACAAATCATAGATAGTGGTTGGGGTCCCAGCATTTAACTGACCAATTAGGATTGAGGCTGAGGTTCATGGTGTGGAGTTCAGGGTACACAACATGGAGTATGTAGGAGTGCATTGGGGTAGGGTTCAGGATATCATGAATAGTTGGGTGGGATTGGGGCCAGGATACAACATCAAGAATCTAACACCATTCCCTGACCAAGACTAGATCTGTATGAATGTGACCAGAGTGAAGTACTACTCAAAAATTGATTTATTGAATGCATACAAAAGGTTTGAATAGAATAGAAGATGTTTGGAAGATAGCATTCTTCACAATCTATGGGACATTTATTAGCCAGGTCATGCAGTAGGGAGATTGTAATGCCCCTGCAATGTTTTAACATCTAATGACAGTGAGCTTTCAAGATCACATAGGACATTGTGTATACATACACCTCAATGATATATCCATCTATAGTGAAACATTGGAGAAGCATGAGTGTCACCTCCAAATTGTATTTAAGATTCATGAAAAGGTCAACTCCTATCTTGAGGAGGCAAAGTGTGACCTCTATACTACCAAGCTCAACTACCTAGGTCATATAATAGACCATAAGGGCATTTACACTAATAGAGACAAAATGTCTCAAATCTGCAATTGACAGAAGCCCCACACCCTGAATGAGGTGTAAAGGTTTGTTGGACTGGTCAAGTACTTGGCACAATTCATGCCCAAAGTATCTGTGTACACAATACCACTAACAGGAATTCAATGAAATGAACATCTGTTTGTGTGAAGAGAAGTCCATGATCAGTGCTTTCAAATGATTAAAGATCTGGCATGCAGATATCCAATCTTGTGGCCTATTGATCTACAAAAGGAAGTGCCAATTTGGCTCATATATGATGCTTCATTGTATGACATCAGTATAGTCTATGGTCAAGGACCTGAATGGAGAACATGTCATCCAGTTGAGTTCATGTCCAAGAAGCTGAGTAACACCCATTAGAATCACAGGATGTTCAAACAAAAAACCCTTGCAATAATCAAAGCCCTGTTAAAGTGGGAGGATAAACTTCTTGGGTTCAAATTTACAATCATAACCAATCATGAGGTGTTAGGATATCTCAAAACACAGTGTAAGCTGTCAAGCTGACAAGTCTGATGGATTAACTATATATCATGATTTGATGTGAAGATTATCTACACCAAGAGTTTAGAGAACCAAGTCATGGACTGCCTGTCCCACTATTATGAAAACAAAAGTGATGAAGATTCCCCCAAGGAAGAGATTGACTGAGCCAACATGAATATATGACTGGACCCAGAAGAAAATGCTCTGTCTCATAATAGATGAATGGAGCTGAATACACTTCATGGTGAGGATATAAAGAGTCCTTGAAAAAGTCAGCATCTTACTGAGAAGCATGAACAGTGACTCATAGAGGCTCAAGAGATGGCCTCAGCAACAGAACAGACAATTGAGAAAGTCTCTCATGCAAATGTAAAGAAGAACCCAACAATACTTGAATCTACCAAGGTCATGGAGACCCCTTCAATTGAGGATGATGAGAACCCAGAGTTCCTTGCAGCCATCAAAGAAGGGTACTCTCATGAGCTCTTATATCAAATGGTGCTGAACTCATCCAAGCACCATCCAATGTTTATTAAGAGGAATGGACTCTACATTTCCAACCAGGGAGCAGAGCAAATCCTCTGTCTACTGCATATGCAATACTGAGGTAACAACCTCACAGCCATGGTCATTAACCCAGCTCACTGTATATTGGGGCATTTTGGCCCCCAAAGGACCATGGACTACATCTGCAGATGGTATTGGTGGCCAAAGATGGGCAAAGAAATCAACAAGTTTTGTCAATCATGTCCTATATACCAGCCCACAAAGACAGACAATTCATGTCCATGGGGACTGTTACACAGCCTCCCCATGTCAAATCCATACACATCATGCATATAGACAGGGGTTTTAGATTGAAGAAGACAGGATGGAGTTATGGGGGTACAAAGGTTGTAAGGGGCTGGCTGGGGTGTCTTCTCTGGTGGGATGGATACCTAAGGGGTACAAGGGGATTGAGGGTGAACTCCTGGTGAAGGCCTAAGAAGCTAGGGCAGATCTGGATATCAGGGGACAAAGTCTGGAGTTCCCAATAGGAGTTCATAAGGGAGATCTCCTAGAAAGTCCTGAATGGGTGATGGAGATGCTGCAGGGCTTCAGGGTCACATAGGAGCAGAGTCAGGACTCAGGAAAACTGAGGGGTCTCTCCTGTGGTCTCTAAGGGGTTCAGAGGACAGAAGGACAAAGGCTGATTGGAAATCAACAGGGAATGTTGGGATCAGGTCAGAGTACCAAGGGAGAGGCTAGAGGATAAGTGGCCTTGGCATAGAAATTATGTGCCATGCCCTTGCTCAGGTCCAGTCCTTGTTTCAGAGGTACAAGGAATGAAGATGAGTCCCCAAGGGGAACTCTTTGGGAGGGAGACTCAAGGAATGAGGAGAGATAGAATATGGACTGACAATTCAAATAACTAAGCTAAGGTACATTGGAGTAGTCATGAGGCTTATATATGAAGTCCAAAGCAAAGTCCAAAAGGAGAATGATATATACCAAGGGGTAGGAGAAAAGGGACAAAGCCCAATATAGAACAACAAAAATATATCTTGCAGGCTGACCTTGACTGAGTGCCCTAATGCAAGCAGTAGAAAAAGAAAGAAGGGGCAAATTATCATCCCAAAGGTTTCCAGCTGGTTCTGAATAAAGGTGGTTGTTTAACAAGGGAACTGACTTAGGACTATGTTTTCTGAGTGGAAACTGCCTGACCCAAATGAAAAGAAATGAGTCTGAGCAACTCTGTGCAACAGCACACAAAAACTGAGGCTCTGGATCAGACAAATACCAGCTGAGCATGATGAAGGAAAAAATAAAGGTGAAAAACCTATGACAGTCACTTACTGATTGAGAGAGAACTTTTTATTAAATAGCACATTGTAGGAGCAAGGAGCTTGCTACAGTTACAAAGCCTCATCTTCTAGTTTTCTATTCACAGGTCCCTGATTGAGCCTAGCAACACCCTAAGTCAAAAGTGTCATACCTGAGCTAGTTGCATTGGTCAAGTATTACCAGCCAAGTATGGCCCAGCCATTCCTAGTTCACTTGAAGTAAGTTTCAGTTGCTATTCACATTCTTTCATATTAGTAGGCTCATGCAGGCAAGTATAGCCATAGTCTGAGCATTTCAGGTATCTGAGTAGATTCACCCAAGAGTTGGTGGTAGCCATCACACAGGACATGTGCACCAATTCATGCAGGTTAACAATTTCTATTCTTCAGACTTCATTAATACTTACAATGTGTAGTTGGTATGTCATTTGGACATGAACACAGCCACTCATTGGTCCTGAGCCTGGTAGCTACTCATTGTTTACTTTTCTTAAAATTTTCTCTGTTAATAGTCTTAAGTATGCCCAAACTATAAAACTATGTATGTGCTATTTAATAAAAAGTTCTCTCCCAGTCAGTAACTCTCCACTTTGAGGGAGCTCACTAGTAAGTGACCACCATAGGTCTTTCATCTCTATCTTTCTTTTACTACACTTGGCTAGTATTCATCTGGTCCGGAGCCTCAGTTTTCATGCACCACTGCACATAGTTGCTTGGACTCATCTCTTTTCATTTGGGTCAGGCATTTTCCACTCATGAAACACAGTCCTAAGCCAGCTTCCTTGTTAAACAACCCCCTCTGTTCAGAACCAACTGGAAATCTTTGGAATGATAACTCATCCCTTCTTTTATTTCTTTTGCTTGCATTAAGGTGCTCAGTCAAGGTCAGCCCACAAGATATATTTTTGTTGTCTTACAACACACATAGTTTTATAGTCTGGGTCATATCCAAGACTGTACAAGAGAAAAACTAATAAAAACAACTACCACCAGGTCCACAACCCAGGGCCAGCTGTACAAATGCTAAAGTAACATGAATACTATGAAATGGGGGTAGCAGTATAAGAAACAAATATCTTGTGAACTGGCTCCAAGAGGAAATCAGAGACAAGGAAACAAAAAGAAGGGGCAAGATATCACCCAAGGGGTCTCAACTCAATTGGAATGGAAGGTGTTGCTCAATCAGAGCTCAGTATGAAAGGAAAAGGCAATGCAGAAATCTGGACTACCTTGTGAAAAGTAGAATATTCCTGACCAGAGTAGATCCAGGAATAAAAAGGGAAAGCACCCACAAATGGTTGTGGCTGTCTCTTGTTACGATTCCTCAACCTTGTTTCACATATAGACATTCTTGTTCTTTTCTTTGTCCTTACTAGACCTGTTTCCAACTTTCCTTTCTTGGTCATTGTACTATACACAGACATGGTCTGTGTGCCATTCCATACCCTATAAATAGGGTTCTCCATATACTATTATACTTAAGCTAGTTCTATTCAATCCAACCATCATTGGCTTGATCACTCACTCGGATCTGTTCCATGCAGTCACTATGCTTCACTCTTAGTTCCTCCACTACTTGTCTCTCTCCAAGACAACTGGTTGATCCACATAGCTTGAGTCTACACTCATACCTATCTGGTCCTAGCATAACACCTCTAGTAATATCCAGCAGGCAAATGTGGATGACCCAGATGCTTTCAGGTCACCAGCAACCACAAAAAGCAGTATTCCAACCTTTGAGAGATATGAAATATGCAGGGAAACAGAAAACAAAAAAAGAAGACCTCAGCAGTCACCTGAAGCACTTCCCCCAGACATAGACACTTAGGGAGAGTGGAAAACTTTTCTTTTTTTAACATCTGATAGACAAGTTTTATAGTCAGGGCACACTCTAGACTGAAAAGGGTAAAGTATGAGAAAAAAATGAACTGCCACAAGGGTTGGCAGGCTAAGTGATGTCAACTAAATGATCTGGTAACATCATGTGAAGTCACCAATCACTAAGGTAAAAATCCTATAAGTCTCAAAAATTCCAGTCAATGTTTGTGGGTAGAATTATGTGGAATAAAAAACCCAGACCCACATGGATGGACTCTGGATACTCAGATGGTCTTGCAATAGAATGGTGAGGAATCTGTGAAGCTAAAATAGCCCCAGAATGGCAACTACAAGCCCACAAAGTTTGGAACCCCCACAGCAGTTTGACCCAAAGTAAGAAATATCTGCCTGAGCAACTCAGTGTGTACAACTGTCCAACAGCCATCACTGGCCCTCAGGTAACTCAACTCAGCCCACCAAAATGCTTGGACTCAGTCCATGCATATCAGTACCACTCATCTGACTCAAAAGGAATTGAAATAAAGTGAAATCAATAAATATACTTATCTGAATGGAGCTCAACTGGTGTAAGACAACAAAAATATATCTTGTGGCTGATCTTGACTGAGCATTATAATGCAAGAAGGGAAAAGAAAAAGAGAAGAAGGGGCAAGTGAATATTCCAAAGGTTTCCAACTGAGTTGTTCCTGCAATGGTAGTCTTAACAAGGGAGGACTGACCAACCTGAATGAAAAGAAAGTGACTCCAAGTGACTCCAAATGCAAATACATGGAAATAGGGGCCACCAAGCTGGATAAAGTATCAGCCAGGCACAAAGAGAGATGATAAATGATAAATGAAAGACCTATAGTGGTCACTTACTGTTGAGCTCCCAGGGACACTCACTAATGATCTCTTCTGAGTGGGAAAAAGCTCCCTATTAGGTGCCATGTATATGGTTTTAAGGTCTGGGCATACCTGAGACTGTATGAGAGAAACTAAAAAAAGTGCTACCCCCAGTCCAATGACCAGGGTCAGCTGTGTAGGTAAGGAAGTACTGCTAACACTACAAGATGCAGGTAGCAGTGTAGTCTGAAGTCCAACAGATCCACCCAAGCAATGCCACATGCACAGCCACACAATCACTGCCACCAGGTCTTGGATGATCCAACTTGGACAGTCTAAGCACTCAGACTTGGTTCATACTTGCCTGTGCAAGTCTACTAATGTGAAAGAGTGTGAATAGCAACTGAAACTTACTTTGAGTAAACTAAAAACAGCCAGGCCATATCTGGCTGGTAATACTTGACCAATGTAACTAGTTTGGGCATGACACTCTTGACTCAGAGCATCACTGGGCTCAACCAGGGACCTGTGAATGAAAAACTAGAAACTGGGGCTTTGTAACTGTAGAGAGCTCCTTGCTCCTACACTGGGCTAGACTCTACTGGTATGGTTTGACCTGGTGTGACTTTGGCTTAGGCAGGACACTGACTCAGGACACTTTTGGAGACTGCTAGGGACCTGTAAACCAAATCTTCCCAAATGCCCACTTGTAACCATAGCAAGCTATGAGCTCCTACATCAAGGCTGTCAAATCCATGCATGGAGGGGGGGGACATATATAGATGGGGTTTCAGATTGGAGAAGACAGGGTGGAGTTATGAGGGTGGAGGTATGAGGGTCACCAGGGGTTGGCTGGGGGTGTCTCCTCTAGTGGAAGGGGTATCTAAGGAGTACAACAGGGTTGAGAGTGAACTCCTGGTGAAGTCCTGAGAAGCTAGAGTAAGTCCAGATATCAAGGGATAAAGTCTGGGGTTTCCAATAGGAGTTTGTAGGGGAATATCTTCTAGGAAGTCCTGGGTGGGTGACAGGCATGCTGCAGGGCTTATAGGTGACCTAGGAGTGGAGTTGGGTCTCAGGGAAACCAAGGGTTCTCTTCTGTGGTCTTTAAGAGGTTTGGAGAACAGTAGACCAATTGGGGATTGATAGGGAATGTTGAGATTGGGTTGGAACACCAAGGGAGAGGCCAGGGGACAAAGAGCCTTAACATAGGACTTATGTGTCACACCTTTGGTCTGGTCCTTGTTTCAAAGATACAAGTGATGGAGACAAGTCCTCAAGGGGTACTTACTTGAAGGAAGGCTTTAAGGGGGTATATTGTGGACAGAATGATTCAAATGGCTTGACAGTTTGAATAACTGAACTATGGTACAAGAACATACTACAGAAGTCTTATATACTAAGTCCAGATGAAATCTGAAAGGGGAAATGGACTATGGACAATAGTACACTAAGCAATAAAACTGTCCCAATATAGGGAACATATAGCTTGTGAAGTAAATAACTAAAGCACTATTGATGCTAGACCAATAAACATAGATATTATTAGAAAGCCATTACTAAGAGCATTCTAAAAATATATACATTGCTTATGTAATTTCTATTATATTGCTCAATATTCACAGATTAATGAAGGGTACTCATTGGGACAGTTTTGTTACTAATATTAGTATATTAAAATCTAGTAGGAAGTGTATCCTCCTTTGGCTTTGATCACCTTCTGAATCCTTCTAGGCATACTTTCAATCAATGTCTGACATTCTTCCACCCCAATTCTCTTCCACTCTGTCTGCACTCTTTCCCATAACTCCATTATTCCTTCAGATGACTCTAGGTACTCAGCCAGTCTTCTTTTGAGAAGAAACCATAAATGTTCTATGGGGTTAAGGTCTGGAGACTGAGCTGGCCACACCATAACCTCATCCATGGTCTTCAAACCACTCCTTGGTCTTCTTGCTGGTATGCTTGGGGTCATTGTCTTATTGAAAGACAATATCATCTGAGGAGAGTTTACAGTGGCTCAAAAAACTGTCCGAATATTTGTAGAGTTTTCACTAATGATAGTATTCTGTAACGGCCATTGATTTTAAGCCTATAGCATGAGTGTATGAAAGTACACACATGCTCTTGGCTTTCTACTGAGCTATGAATCGAAGCCTCCGGTTGAGATCTGATGAAATGGCAGTCAATTCAAAACCATGCCTTATTCGGACAGTTTTTTGACTTTTGATTTTAATTATGTATATTGGATCCTATTATGCTGTAATACAATTCCATACACTGCATAATGGTTCTATTATGTCATCATTATGTAACTGAGCATCTGACACCATATATAAACCCACCATTCCATATTAAGTTTCCCACC
>JBBPTY010000694.1:0-14510 GCA_038094335.1 Tylopilus aff. striatulus | reverse complement strand
GATATCTATCTGGTCAACTAGAAATTCATCATTCCAGTAAGAGATGGTTGTGACCTCAATTTTTACTCTTTTTATTGTGCATGCTCAACTAGTATTGGTATTTCATTCTTATTGGTGCTTGTCTTTTAGTTTGGTGTTCAATTAAAAATTAATTACAAGACAGTAATTATGATATGCAACTTCAACTTGTACATGTGGCCCATTATTATTTTTTTATTTTTTTTTGATACATCCATTCCTAATTCTAGTTGAGAACAACTGGTTAGCCTAGTGATCAATTAGTAATTCATTGAAAGCTGGTAGTGATGTGACTTCAACTTGTATGAGTGAACAATAAGTTTTTATCCTTTTTTCAAGATACTTTATAACTTATGCTGATGAGTTTGATCCTATTTGACACCAGCTAGCTGCTTTAGTTATTGACTGTAAATTGATGACATGCATCCAGAAACCATGAGGTGTGACTTTATATCATATGAGTGGCCTTTTTTATTTTATATTGTACATAATTCCTATCTTGATACTAGCTTGAAGCTGTTACAATTTTCCCTAGAAAGCTGTCATACCCATGACAATCCAAACCCTTAATCCTCCTGACCTTGACCCTTGTTACTACTTCTGCCTACCTTTACCTTTGAATTCTTCTATATTTCCTGCAGGCATTCCTATCTTCTTCCACTGTCATAACCAATAAAAATAGGGGTTATTGGAGTGGAGTTTACAGAAGTTGAAGGATGAAGAATGGAAGAGTAAGAAATGAGAAAGGAAAATGGCTTCTTATAGGCAATGGTTGGTGATGGAAGTATCTGACAAAACAAAAGGAGTAAAAGGTAGCTTCTGTGTGAAATCCTAAGGGTCCAAGATAAAGTCTGGATCTTATGCTAGGACTGGATAGGTATTGTTGCAAAGCAACTTGATTATTTTTCATGCCATATACAGCTTCTTTTCCACTTTCATTTTTTTCTGTGCTTTGCATAGGCTATACTTTGTAACTAATCATTCTGGACTATTATGACATCATATGGAACCTTCTAGAACAATGACATCATCATGACTTAGTATGACTCACCATATCTTAACTATACTTGGCTATGCATACACCTGTTTTATTGTCTAATAGTAATGTGGACTCATATGATTCCACTTTCATATTTCCTCTTTTAGTAATTATTACATCATCTGTACCAACACATGTACAAACAAGTAGAATATTATATAAACATTCAAGCTCAGGCTGGATGCCCTTTAGTTGTGAAGTCTTGGGTTATTACCATCACTTCTTAGTTACTGTTATAGCTACAGCCAGCAGTGGTCTATAAACCCTCAAATATCATTAGGAACTTATCAATGGACTTGGTCACTCTTGAGTTCTTGTTGGTTTCAGGTATGAGCATAGACTTAAGCTATGGAGGTCAGAGGTCATCTCTTGGACAACCAAAAGTAGAGATAAAGCATAGAGGCTGGCTGGGATAAACTTGAGCAAGAAGCAATTCTTAGATACAAGAGAAGCAAGTAATATTTGAGAAAACCTAGCTTAGTGTTACAAGTACAGATAGATCCCCTTATATGGGGTATGAAATACATGTTTGTATGGTATATGTTACAATTCATACTTCTTGGATTATCTTTTTCTTTTACTTAGCTAACCCTTACAAATTACATCATCAATTCTAGGTTTTGCCTATTCTCTTGCCACTCAACCAGCACTATTTCTACACTTCTTGACTTTTATTTCTCACAGTCATATCCAAGATCTCTCATAGTAATTGCCATCATGCTTCTCATCTTCTATTACTTCCAATACTTCTATTCTTGATTCCTGCATCTTCTATGCTTCTACAACATTCTAACCAATAGTAATACTATCACTAATCTTTTTATCTTCCATTTGCATCATAGTTTTCTTACTTAGTCTTGGTCTGTGCACACTTCTAAATAGTATATAAGGACCACATATGTAACCATAGTCCTTATCTTGATCTTACCTCAGCTTGCAATCTAAATGCTAGCAACTTATCCACCTATACTTGAACTTGTAGAACTAAGGTTCTCACTCTACTTTATCATTTCTGCTGGCTTCACTATAAATCCAAGGTCTACATCAACACCTACCTGGCCAAAATATAACAGTATATGTATCCAAAAAAGTAGGTCAAGAACAAGTATAGTGAAGCAAAAGAAGAGTGAAACCAACAAAGACTAGTTCTTTAGTGTAAGGGTATAGCCCACTAGCAGCTGTGCTTGTGATGGTACTTAAAGAAGGGTATATGAGTGAATGACCAAGAGAACTCAGATGGAGAGCATTCCATCCAAGTCCTACTTTATATACTACTTCTACTATTTGTACATATTATGGTCCATATAATATAATAAATGACAAAAGAGGTAAATTGTTATGCTTCACATGAAACCTGTGATCAATGGCTCCAGGAGGCATTCATGAAGAGGCACTACATCTAAAGGAACAAGGGATAAAGGAGGTGACTGAGGACCAGGGGTTTGCTTACTTAGAATTGTGGGACTAAGACCACAAGTCAAGGATACAAGTTAAACATGTTATTGTATAGAACAAGCATGAGAAACTACATATACAAAAAGAACTACACTTATAGTAAACAAGGTACTTGAGGGCAAGTAAAGGACATATCAATAAGGAAACAGGGATAGTGGAGATACATGGCCATCACAAGAGAGATGGTCATAGGAGGCATTGTTCATGATAATAAGAGCAAATAGAAATATAAATAGATTAACCTAGACTTCAACAGAGTAGAAGAATAAACTAGGTGCCCTTTCAGTTAAGTAAGGAGTGTAGTCAATGAAGTTGAGAAGGAAAAGAATGGGTCAGCCATAACATAAATAGCATGTGAGTCTATATTGCTATTGAATGATAAGAAGGCTGTGTACACAGCCTAGATAGGACAAGTCATACCAAGTTACCATAAGTCATGATAATGTCATTGTTTTAGAGTGTTTCATATGATGTGAATATGATTAGTCATAAAGTATAGCCTTTTGCATAGTATGAATAAGAATGAAAATGGAAAAGAAACTGTACATGGTGTTAAAATATATGTAGATGGTTTTGAAAGAAATAGATAAGTTGAATTATATTGCCTCACAACAAAGAGCACAAGAGTTTTCATAAAGAGACAAAAAGATGAGATATCAAGGAATAGAGAAGTTTATAATACTAAATGTCCAAGGGTGTAGTTTGGAGTTTCTGCAGAAGTTTATGGAATTCTCTTGGCAAGTCCTAAAACAAAGAAATAAGATGTTTTTCAGAAGTTGTATATGGGTCTAGGAGCAGGGGCAGAACTCAGGGTGACTGAAAGTTCTCTTCTTTGATCTTTAAAGAGGTTCAAAGAACACAGGTACAAGGTTTGACCAAGGTCTTTTCAGAGCACCAAAGGAGAGGCTAAGAAAACAAGGACTTGATAAAGGACTTATGTGTCATGTCCTTGCTTAGGTTTAGTCCTTGCTTCAAATGTGGAAGAAACAAGGATAAGCCTCTAAAGAAAAGCTCATGAGCAGAAGGTAAGGGTACAAAAGACTTAAAGGAAAGATATTTGAATAAGTGTGCTAGAGTATATTGGAGGAGTGTACAACTTTGAATACTAAGGTCCAGAATGAAGTTCATATCAAAGAGTGTGTGTACCAAAGAGACAAGCTGGAGGAGATAAAGTCTGGGATATAATTTGTAGAATTAGAATACTGTCAAGCCCAGTTCCTCCAGGTGAATCTCAGAAGGTTGGAAAGTTCCAAAAGGAGCAGAAGGGGCCTGAAAGTTCCGGAAGGGGTCTGAAAGTCCTGGAAAGTGGAAACAGCAGGAAGGGTAAGGATCTTCAGTGCAGGACTTATGTGTTACACTCTTGTACATGCTGTCCTTGAAGTCAGAGAGTCAGATTAGAGCAAGAGCTCAGAGAATTCAATGAAGGGACTTAGTTGATATTTGAACTGAGGAGTACAGTAGATACAGAGGGTCTTATATACTAGAATCTGAAACAAACTAATAAGTGCAAATGTAGGAATGGTAACTGTGCATGTCAAGTGTAGTGTGGAAACTAGCATCAGAATTGGAAAGTCACCAGAAGCTGGGTGCTATGCAGGACAGGCTGTTTGGAGCAGTGAGCTATGTGGGAACTGCATGTCAGAGAACTAAGCTACAAGGTATGTGATGTAAGAAAGGTAAAGACTCTAGATGAGTGAGGGGCTGCTGTCATATCCCAAAATAGCACTAAGTACTTCCGGACATTCCGGTAGTATTTCCACTGGGGTTTCTGGTGACATCTTGCTTACTAAGGACCCCTGACCCTTGGACTTCCCATGATTTATTTCCTGTTTGGTTCTTCTTGTATTCTGACACTTGCCCCTGACATTTGACTTACTCATGTACCTTGTACATTCTTCACCTGACATGCTGTCCCTGCTTAGATCACCACTCTGGACAGCCTGTCCTGTGTAGTGCACAGCTTCCAGTGGTTTTCTGGTTCTGGTGGTAGGTTACATTCTACACTTGACGTGTGCAGTTTCTGCCCCTACATTCTCACTTGTTAGTTGTTTCAGATTCCAGTATATAAAGACTCCTGTATCTACTGTACTTCTCAGTTCGAATATCAAATAAGTCCCTTCATCGATGTAAGAAACAAATATCTTGTGCACTGGCTCCAAGAGGAAACCAGAGACAAGGAAAAAGAAAGAAGGGGCAAGATATCACCCAAGGGGTCTCAACTCAGTTTGGATGGAAGGTGTAGCTCAACCAGAGCTCAGTATGAAAGGAATAAGGCAATGCAGAAATTCCAGACTACCTTGCAGAAAGTAAAATATTTCTGACCAGAGTAGATCCAGGAATAAAAGAAGGAAATGCCTGCAAACTGTTGTGGCTACCTCTAGTAACATCTAGCAGGCAAATGTGGATGACCCAGACACTTCCAGGTCACCAGCAACCACAGAAAGCAGTATTTCAACCTCTGAGAGATCTGGAATATGCAGGAAAATCAAAAACAAAAGGGAAAGACCTCAGCAGTCACCTGAAGCACTCCCCCAGACACAAACACTGAGGGAGAGTGGAAAACTTCTTATTTAAAGTCTGATGGACAATTTTTATAGTCAGGGCACACCCTAGACTGAAAATGGTAAAGTATGAGAAAAAAACGAACTGCCACAAGGGTTGGCAGGCTAAGTGATGTCAAATAAATGATCTGGTAACATCATGTGAGGTCACCAGTCACTAAGGTAAAATTCCTAGAAGTCTCAAAAATTCTGGATGATGTCTGCAGGTGGAATTATGTGGAATAAAAATCCAGACCTATATGGATGGACTCTGGACACTCAGATGGTCTTGCTGTGGAATGGTAAGGAACCTGTGAAGTCAGAATATCACTGGAATGACATCTACAAGCCCACAGAGTGTGGAACTCCCACATTGAATCTTCTGAACTTTAGCTCTACTCTGACCTTCTGACCTCAAGGATGGTGTGTACAAGAGTGCAACACACAAGTCTTGCACCAAAGATCCTCACCTCTTTACTATTACCCTCTCCAATACTTTCTGGGCCATTCCGGTCCCCAGAACCTTCTGACCCCCCAAGATTCACCCAGAGGAACTGGGCTTGACAGCTGCCAATCAAGACTGGTGTTGAAAATCAACAGGAGAGAAGGGAGTGAGTAAATCTTGTCCTTAAAGGGGTTCCAGGAAGGTAGTTGTGTGAAGGGGTGTCTAAGACAACAGCAGGGTGAAGAAAAGATCTTCCCTAGGGTCCTTCAGGTGAAGATAGTAAAAGATAGGGGCTTTTAACCTGGGTGACCTTTCCAGTCAAAAGTTTGAAGAAACAGTGACTAAGGATGACCTCAGTAGCTCCCTAGAGACTGTGGGTGACCTTCTCTCACTTTTCTAAAAGAGCAGAAAGATGTATTTCAAGTACTAAAGTACATATTTTATAGTCTGGGTATACCCAAGACTAAAAATGTTAAAAGTGTCAAGTAAATGTCAGTTGTGAGGCCCCAAGTCATAGGACATATCTGCAACATCAGGATAATACTAAAGGTTAACTAATCTGAGTCAAATTTGACAAGGGCAGACTGATGAAATGGAGCACAATCATCTCTAGGGGAAAACTGACCATATTAAGCAACCCCAACTACTCAGCTGTGCAACTGAGTTCAACTGGCCAATGCATTCAAGTTTGGGTCCTATACTATAGAGTGAAATTAAGTGAAATAACCTCAATCACATGAAAGAATATGTCTGAATCTTCAAATTGAACTCTAGATGATGTACCAAAAGCCAGTTTAGGTTAGGCTGGCTAGATTTGGTTGACTTGGCTGACTTGAATGGACAACAGGGGCTCTGGACTTGCTCTGGACTTGCTCAGAATAACCTAGAAGACCTGTAGACAAAACCTTTCCAACTCTCTCCTTGCAACTGTAGTGAGCTTTCAGCTCCTACAGTAATGTAGAAGCTGGAAGCTCACTATAGTTGTAAGGAGAGAATTGGAAATGTCTTGTTTACAGGTCCTTTAGGTCATCCCCAGCAAGTCCCAAGCAAGTCCCAAGCCCCTGTCATCCATCTGAGTTGGCCAAGTCAACCCAGTCTAGTCAGCCAAGTCTAAACCAACTTTTGGTATGTCTTCTAGATTTCAATTTGAAGATTCAGATGTATTCTTTCATGCGATTGAGGTTAATTCTACTTGATTTCACTTTTTGGTATAGGACCTGAACTTGGACATGTCAGCCAGTTGAACTCAGTCATACAACTGAGTAGTTGAGGTCACTTAACACAGCTGGTTTACCCCTGGGGATGATCAGGCTCCATTCCATTAGTCTGTCCTTGTCAGATTCAACTCAGATCAGTTAACCTTTAGCATTTTCTTGACATCACAGCCTTGTCCTATGACTTGAGGCCTCACAATGGTTATTTACTTGACACTTTTGACATCTTCAGTCTTGGGTATACCCAGACTATAAAGTATGTACTTCAGTACTTGAAATTTATCTTTCAGCTCCTTTGGAAAAGTAAGAAAAGGTCACATTAGAACACTAGGATAACTAAATAGGGATGACAACCAGTGAAGTCTGGAAGTCAAGGGTGGTTGATAAGTGCAATGTCATCAGAACCCCAGCAAAAACATCACCAGAAGTACCAGAAAGACTTAGCACTGTTTTGGGATATGACCAATACAAAGGGTGAGGTAACTATGTAAAGAATATACCCATGTGGATCTACAAGCAAATGAACAAAGTAGGTGTTGAATCCATGCCAATCCAAACCCCTACTATCCAATTTTTGAAACTCACCAGCACACTAGCCTGCCTTCACCTCCAAAGACCTATATCATTACTAAATCATTTCTAATCCTTATCTCTGAACTCCTCCAATACCCCCCAAGTGAGAAAGCCAGCACCAATAAGAATGAAATACCAATACTAGTTGAGCATGCACAATAAAAAGAGTAAAAATTGAGGTCACAACCATCTCTTACTGGAATGATGAATTTCTAGTTGACCAGATAGATATCAGGTAATTGCTCAGAAGTAAGTATTGGCATAATAAAGAGGAAGAAAACCAAACAATCTATTTGTACAATTTGAAGCTGCATCTGTTATGATTTATCCCATACAGGATATCTTTTTTCCTTTACTTAGCTAACTCTTATCCTTTACATCATCAAATCTTACTCTTTTAGGCTTTGCCTACTCTTTACCATTCAACCAGTACTCTTCTTGATCTTCTTGCCCATGATCATATCCAAGGCCTCTTATGGTAATCACTGTCATGCTTCTATTCTTCTATTACATCTGATGCTTCTATTCTTGATCCCTGCTGTAGAAGCAAGGAGCTCTCTACAGTTACAAACCCCTAGTTCCCAGTTTTTCATTCATAGGTCCCTGTTATACTTGGACCAGGTAGGTACAAGAGTAGTCTTGAAGTGATCGGAATGAAGTACTTAACTCAGAAGGGCACTTGGCTGCTGTGTTACTGAGTGTAGAGAGGGGTTGAGGATTATGTTGATATAGAATTCTTCCTAGATAGACAGAAGCAAAGATTGGATGTATTTCACTAGTTGAGGGGATATATGAAGGGAGGGCCTAAGTGTGGATGACAGTCGACAAGTAGGTTATAGGGAAATAGTCAAAAAAGAGAGACTAGGTTAGAGCTAGATAGTTGAGAGGAGATCTTAGACTGGGAGGAGGTGGTGAAGGTCAAGATGAGGTATCAAGAAGATCTAGCTTAGGGTTCTATGGGTAAAATGAAGGGGTTTATATGGCAAATAGAGAAGGGTGCACAAACCAGGTGTCAAATGGGGTTTAGAATGGTTCCATGAAGATAAGAGATCAAATGGGGTTAAGGTGAAGAAGAATAGAAGTAAGGAAGCACAGGGATCAAAAGGAAGCAAAGAGAAACATTTAGCTTCTAGAAGTGGAGTTCTGGTGGAAATGACTGTGAGAGTCTTCTGAGGCTTCTTGTGAGAATAAGAATGATGTTCCCTAAGCTGAGCAATGGTTCTTGAGTTATTCATGTGATGGTTGCTGGGAAGGGGTTGGTGTTACATTTGGAAAAGACAGTGGTGGGTGTATGGTGATGAGGGTTCAGGGAAGCAAGTGACACTAGGAAAAAGAATAGCCCCTTAGGGTGAATCATAACAGTCCCTGGTTGAGCCTGCCAATGCCCTGAGTCAAGAGTGTCATGCCCAAGTCAGTCATATCAGTCAAGTAGCACCAGCCAAGTATGGTCCAGTGGTTTCTAGTTCACTCACATATGAACCAAGTCTGAGCACTTAGACAGTCCAAGTCAGACCATCCAAGGCCCAGTAGCAGTGACTGTGTGGCTGTGCACATGGTGTCACTTGGATGGATCTGTTGGTCTTTGGGCTAAACCACTACCTGCATTTTGTAGTATTAGTAGTACTTCCTTACCCACACAGTTGGCCCTGGTCATCAGACTGGGTGGCAGTATTTTTTTAGTTTCTTTCATACAGTCTCAGGTATGCCCAGACTATAAAGCCATGTACACAGCACCTAATGGACAGCTTTTCCCACTTAGAGGAGACCACCAGTGAGTGCCCAGGAAAGCTCAGAGTAAGTGACCACCATAGGTCTTTCCTTCTGTTATCTTTCTTTCCCCTTCATGTGCCTGGCTGGTACCTTGCCCAGCTTGGCAGCCCCTATTTCCATGCAGTTGCACTCAGAGTCACTCAGGATCATCTTTTTCTTCACTTGGGTTGGTCAGTCCTCCCTTGTTAAAACTACCCTTGCAGAAATAACTCAGTTGGGAACCCTTGGGACAATCACTTGCCCCCTTCTTCTCTTTCTTTTCCCTGCTTGCACTAAGGCACTCCCTTGGAGTTCTGCCACAAGAGAAATATTTGTTGTTCTACACCACGTCTTCTTTTGTTCTATAACATTCTAACCAATAGCAATACAACCACTTATTGTCTTATCTTCCAATCAGTGCATTCTTTCCTTACTTAGTCATGGTCTGTGCACATATCTTTTACATATATAAGGACCATGCATGTAACCATAGCCCTCATCTTGAATCTACTTGAGCTGGCACCACAAGCCTACTTCTACTCTTCTATATCTTTGCCCTGAGTATTACTTGGCCATCTTATCTTTGAGCTTGTAGAACTTAGGTTCTCACTCCACTTTATCATCTTTTTGGCTTCGCCTTAAGCCTCAAGTCTATATCATCACCTACCTGGTGTAAACATAACAGCATCTCTGTCAAAGTCATGCCTTGTGTCCAATCTACAGTTGACAGCAACAAGGCTAAATGACTGTTGTCATATCTAATATTAGATTTTAATACAAACACAGAAAATGAGAAAAAAGGAGGTAAAATGCATATTGTGTGCTTGTGTGGTTTAAAGTCAGAGCTCATATGGCCAGTTTGAAGTCAATTTCAAGTTGACTGCTGAGCTACATGCTTGATATCAACTAGCACTAGGGAACAACTACTCATGAGCATAGAGTCCCATAGAGAGATAAAAACTAAATTTGCACTTGTGTGATTTGAAGTCACAACTCATGTGGCCAGTTTGCAGTCAATTTCTAGTTGACTGCTGAGCTACACACCCATCATCAACTAGCACTGGGGACAACTACTCATAAGCATAGAGTCTTATAGAGAGATAAAAATGAAATCTGCACTTGTGTGATTTGAAGTCACAACTCATGAGGCCAGTTTGTAGTCAATTTCTAGTTGACTGCTGAGCTATATGCCTGTTATCAACTAGCACTGAAAACAACTACTCTTGTACATACAGTCTCATAAAGAAAGAAAAACTAAATGTGCACTTGTGTGATTTGAAGTCACAACTCATGTGACCAGTTCACAATCAATTTCTAGTTGACTGTTGAGCTACATGCCTGTGATCACCTAGCACTATGAACAACTACTCATGAGCATAGTCTCATACAGAGGATAAAAACTAAATGAGCACTTGTGTGATTTGAAGTCACAACTCATGTGGCCAGTTCACAATCAATTTCTAGTTGACTGTTGAGCTACATGCCTGTTATCACCTAGCACTATGAACAACTACTCATGAGCATAGAGTCTCATACAGAGGATAAAAACTAAATGTGCACTTGTGATTTGAAGTCACAACTCATGTGGCCAGTTTGCAGTCAATTTCTAGTTGACTGTTGAGCTATATGCCTGTTATCAACTGGCACTGGAAACAACTACTCATGAGCATAGAGTCTCATACAGAGATAAAAACTAAATGTGCACTTGTGTGATTTGAAGTCACAACTCATGTGGCCAGTTTGCAGTCAATTTCTAGTTGACTGCTGAGCTATATGCCTGTTATCAACTGGCACTGGAAACAACTACTCTTATACATGCAGTCTCATAAAGAAAGAAAACTAAATGTGCACTTGTGTGATTTGAAGTCACAACTCACATGATCAGTTTGCAATCAATTTTGAGTTGATTGCTGAGCTATATGCCTGTTATCAACTGACATCAGGGACAACTACTCATGAGCATAGACCCTCATAGAGAGACAAAAGTTAAATGTGCACTTGTGTGATTTGAAGTCACAACTCATGTGGCCAGTTTGCAGTCAATTTCTAGTCAACTGCTGAGCTACATTCCCATTATCAACCAACACTGGAAACAACTACTCTTGCACATACAGTCTCATAAAAAGACAAAAACTAAATATGCCCTTGTGTGATTTGAAGTCACAACTCATGTGATCAGTTTGCAATCAATTTTGAGTTGATTGCTAAGCTATATGCCTGTTATCAACTGGCACCAGGAACAACTACTTGTGAGCATAGACCCTCATAGAGAGATAAAAGTTAAATGTGTATTTGTGTGATTTGAAGTCACAACTCATGAGGCCAGCTTGCAGTCAATTTCTAGTTGACTGCTGAGCTACATTCCCATTATCAACTAGTACTGAAAGCAACTATTCTTGCACATACAGTCTCATAAAAAGACAAAAACTAAATAAGCACTTGTGTGATTTGAAGTCACAACTAATGTGATTAGTTTGCAATCAATTTCTAGTTGACTGCTGAGCTACATGCCTGTTATCAACTAGCACTGGGAACAACTATCAATAAGTATAGACCTTCATAGAGAGATGAAAATTAAATGTATACCTGTGTGATTTGAAGTCACAACTCATGTGGCCAGTTTGCAGTCAATTTCTAGTTAACTGCTAAGCTATATACCTGTTATCAACTAGCACTGGAAACAACTACTCTTGCACATATAGTCTCATAAAAAGATAAAAGCTAAACATGCACTTGTGTGATTTGAAGTCACAACTTGTGTGGTCAGTTCACAATCAATTTCTAGTTGACTGCTGAGCTACATGCCTGTTATCAACTAGCACTGAAAAGAACTATCCATGAGCATAGAGCCTTATAAAGAGATAAAAGTCAAATATGCACCTGTGTGATTTGAAGCCACAACTCATGTGACCAGCTTGCAGTCAATTTCTAGTTGACTGCTAAGCTATATGCCCGTTATCAACTAGCACTAGGGGCAACTACTCACCAGTATAGACTTTTATAAAAAGATAAAAACTAGATGTGCACTTGTGTGATTTGAAGTCACAACTCATAATATGGTCAGTTTGTAGTCAATTTCTAGTTGACTACTAAGCCATATGCCTGTGATCAACTAGTACTAGGAACAACTATTCATGAGTATAGACTTTCATAAAAAGATAAAAACTAAATCCACACTTGTGTGATTTGAAGTCACAGCTCATGCAGCCAGTTTGCAGTCAATTTCTATTTGACTACTGAACTACATCCCAGTTATCAACTAGCACTGGGAATCACTACTCATAAGCATAGAGGCTTATAGAGAGATAAAAACTAAATCTACACTTGTGTGATTTGAAGTCACAACTTATATGGACAGCTTCTAATCAATTTCTAGTTGACTGTCAAGCTACATGCCTGTTACTGACTACCACTAGGAACAACTACTCATCAGCATATTGTTTCATAGTGAGATAAAAGGGATGCAGACTCAAGCTATAAGGGCCAAAGGTACTTCTTATAGACCAGGTCTACAAGTGAAAGTCAAGTGTAGAGACTTGCTGGCATTGACCTAAGCAAGTGGCAATTCAAGTGAAGTACAGATTGAGTAGATCTAGCTTGAGGAACACAAGTATATAGAGAATCCTACTTATATGGTACAGAATGGTGCACAGACCACATCTGTGTATGGTACATGTTCCAAGAAAGGTAAATCAAGTGAAAGTGAGTCAAGACAAAAGAAAAGAACAACAGTCCATATAAATGGTAGTTCAAGGTAAAGAGATGAAACCTGCATGATAAGGAATCATAACACAAAGCATTAATAAAATAAGACAAAAACCTGTTGCTGCACAATTTGAAACGATATTTCATCCCTTGTGGCTCTTGCTAGCCAGCAATTGATTTCCAATTGATCAATAGACCAGGTGACCTGTGTCAATTAGAATGAAGGAATCACTTGCAACTGAGTAAAACACCACAGCTTGTTAAAATTCCTGGGTGGTGATGGAGACAGGACACTGTTATAATGGATGAGCAGAGACAGCCTAAGTTGCCATCCACATCCATGGGGTGCCCCAAGTTGAAGGAATGGCTTCCAAAGGACATGCTGGTTGTATGTTGCATCCTAGTAAATTTATGATTCTGGAGTGCCTCTGCTACACAATTGGCCTTAGTAAAGTGAATTCAGAATTGGTTTTCCATGACTGAGCACCTGTCCAATGTCTGGCAAGTCGAACAACAGTAGTAAGTATGGGTTGGCTAAATCATTGTTTGTTGCAGTTTATTATCCCAAGTTTATTCAGTCTAGGCCCCTGTCTCTGAGGTGAGCCACATCCCATGTGCACACATCCGCCAAGGTAATGTGCTTATTGTGCCAAGCATTCTCTCAACCAATAAAATGAACTAATGTATTGTATAGAAGCAACAAGGGTATGCTGCCAAACTTCACTCTGAAATAGATGCACTCCAGGGAAGGCTTGTGTAGGTCCATCCTTGCATCGCACCGCGTCGCGTGCCACGCGATATGCACAACGTTCGTCACTACCATTTTTTTCTAGAGTCGATGAGAACGCAGAGGAGGTTGTGTCACGACACATCAAGCTGCTGCATCGCTATAGCGAGACCAAGGATGCCACTCAGGTCTGACAGTGAATCCGCTGCATGGTGCCAAAGCTGATATTCCTTTAAAAATCCTCATTGGAAGGGTAGCGAGTTCAGAAAACCCGCGCGCATACACTCATTTTTTTCGACTACAACTGGCCGCTATCAGGGGGTCCACTTTTCGTCAAATTCACCAGGGCAAGGATTACTCGACGAAGACGCCAACTAGCTGCACATCACCGAGGCCTTTGTCGCATGCTTCACGCTTCTCGCACTTTTTAGTGGGACTTTTTCTTCGACAAACAACTTGACCAACTCGCAGAACACACTATCTGAGACTTCAGTAACGTACCCTACGGGTATTCCTTGTCCATCTCCTCGACCCGAATTGTGTTATATATGCTATTCAGAGACCCTACACCCTGTTGAGAGACTCGTTCCAACACCATTCTCTAGACAAATCTAAGCGAAGGACGGAATACGAGCGCAGGCTACTGTTAACTTCGTCCTGAGACTCGGAGAGTGAACCCATCCTCATCTCTGTGCATAAGTGTCATTCATAGTTCACAGATACGCTTGATAGCTGGGGTACTTACAAGGATCCAATCGTCTCTCGGATTTTTCGCACTTCGGGGTAAGACTTTTTATTCAACGAGCAGCCAACTTGTAGCGCACCCCGCCCAAACAGCTACTACCGTTTGTGGGTATTTCTTGTACCTTTCTACACATTTTCTCGGCCACACCTGCGCTGGGATAGCCATGTTATCCAGAGATCCCACACCCAAATTTCCATGCTCGTTCCAACCCCACCCCACGACCGAGTCACCCTGAGCTCTCCTCGCCAACACGTGTTCGCTCCCGCAGACCAGCTCAGACAAAGCCCAGTTCCCAGGTAA
>JBBPTY010000693.1:0-14532 GCA_038094335.1 Tylopilus aff. striatulus | reverse complement strand
ATCGCCGTAGACTGTTACCGTTGTCCGAAGTGCATTTATCTCGCTTGCCTCGTTTGGATCTCTTCCCTGGAGCGGGGTCCGGTGTCGCCTCTTGGAACCATGCACGTGGTCAGTCTCGCGCGTCCCCCTACCATATCGTTCCTCGCTATGTAGAATCTATCCTCACTTTCTCAATCTAGCGTGAGACCCACCGCGGGAATCTCCCTCTTCCTGCGCCCTACTCTCAGCTCGCGAAGCCATCATCTTACATGAGGATGGCACGTGTGGTACTACTGCCCGGCATCCGGGTGGACGCGTGCAAGGCCACTGACAGCCCCAGTTAGCATGCGACTGTGGATTGCATAGTGCGGCGTCGCGTTCATGACCTGCCTCTGGTTTCCACTGGCCGCCGATCAAGGTTTGCGACGGCAGCCAGAGACGGACGCACTACAGAAACACATATACGGGGGCATATTTGTAGCGTGTCAGTCTCTGGTGCCGACCCATGCACATGGATGGCTGTGTTACGGCGCGATGGGTAGGCTTTCAGGTTGGTAGATCGGCATGCAAGGTTCGCGTGATGCGACGTGGGACGGACATTGCTTCAGCTCGTAGGACACCTTGACATAATGCAACGGTGCTGATCGGAATCATGAACAGGCACGCTTGGGTTAGTGGTAGTGATGCGGTCCCCAACTTGCGAAGGGCATCAAGAGGAAGTAGTTTTGTTTTCTTGAGCCTGCTGCATTCTGAAAATCGGGGGTACTGCCCTGAGAGGCATCCTCCAGAGGCGAACGTTTGAACAATGGCGCCTGGTGCGTGATGGCACTGCTGTCCGTTGAACCTGTATCCAGTTATCATGCCACTGGTGGTACATGTTGAGTATCATGTGGCCTTGTCACAATTGGATTGCGCCGCGGTCCAACTGTCTGAAGTACATCATCAAAGTATCTCACTCTCCATGTCCGAATTAATAATGATATCACCTCTAAGAACAGGGTTCAATGTCTCATCCAATGCTTCTGGAGCCTTAACATCATGCTCGCATGTCTAGACTTGACACGATTCACTCGGCGAATGTGCTCCCCGATAAGTTCCCTTTCACATTTCTTCCCCCTTGTCCGCCAATACTCTCCTCACCATCTACGTGGCTTGAGACCCTCTACAGGTACATCCTCCGCCTGAACATCCTAACCGGACACCAGCTCATTCTCATTCTCAGTTCCACGACGTCGTACGACAAGAAAACACCTCGCACGACGCTCCCTCATGGCGATGGGCTGGACACGTTCTGCTCATGTCACCGTGTAGCAGGCACCAAAATCCACAGGTTGTTTATTGGTTCTCGCGAGGGCGGGTGTTCCTCGGCGTTGGGCGAACCATCCTCACCAGCCCTGTCTTATAATCTTTCTCAAGTAAATATAGGTCGCACACGTCAGTTTTTTCGTCCCTGCTGTTTGCACACACCCGTCCGAGGTGTGGACTGTCTCTCGCCAGTCCCTGTCGACGCTAACGCGAGAGGGCGAGCATTCCGCCTGGATGAGTGCATGACTGCAATCGGCCGAGACGCTGTTCCTCATACAAGATACACTTGCAGTGCTCAACAGGATCGCCATAGAGTCGATTATCATCGTCAGGTCGAAGATCATGCTAGTAGTGCCGAACAAACTAGTATCGAGCGCATGTACATTGGAGGTACTGTGACTCGGTGTTTGTACGTCGGGATCGCGGTCGTGTTGCGTTGATCATTTACTCTGCTGACGCGCGAATCGAGATTGTGGTTCTGCTGCACAAATCATGGGTTACAGGTGCTCTATGAGTCCCATCGAATCGTCTATAGTATGCACCAAATCAATCAGTGATCTAGAGAATCAGTTCTACAACAAAATATCCACTCTGGAACCATGCATAAAATTGCCACTCTCCCTCTCCCCGAACGTTCCTGATGGATTGTGAGCCGAAGACATTGAAAAATAGATCGGATAAGTATGCGTACCAAGACACGGACACTCCCAATCGGCATTTCAGATAGATGGCTTGTTGGCTGGGCCTGGTGAACAATGAACCATCACGACGATACTTTACCGTCGCTGTCGAAGACTCACCACGTTCACTTCTGCAGCACTTTGTCCAACGACCTCAGCGACAGTTGGGGGAGTAACCGCCACCGTTTTTGTTGGATCGTCCTGTGGTAGGGTATGAGTAAACACGAGGAACACTCGAGGAAAAACAAACACGGGGATTTACGGCATTGGGCAGTCCCTAGTGAGAATGACGGTAGGCTTCATAATAAAGAGTGAAGAAAGAGCGTACAGCGCTTGCCTGCGACGGAGGTGCTGTTACTTGCATGCTACGGGAGGCATTCCCGGGGGTGTCCTTTATCTGAGAAGCAGCAGTTGCCAACTTTGATTCTAGTTGTTTTGGCTTCCGCTGTGGTGTGCGATGAGTGAGCGGTAAGATGAACAAGAGACGACGTACTGATCTCGGGGCTCTCACAACTGTGCGCTGCAATTATGTCTGTCAGCAAGATCCAATTAATACCAAGAGCACTTACTCGCTGTCGTCGAGCCGCGACATAGTGCGAAGGGCCTTCGTTCACACCAAGTGGCGGCTGAGAAGCGGGTGTGGAATCGGCAGGAAAAGGGCTCCGCGACTTGTCAGACAGCCGGTCAGGCATTCTGGTTGTCATGTCCCCTTGGATCCTTTTTGACGTCCTCTGAAACCAGCTCTTGAACCCCGACGAGCGCCAGGATGATCCGAGAGTATTCGTAGGTTGCCCTGAATGTTCTTGTACCAATTTCTGGACGTCCGTAGTCGCTAGCAGGTGACGCGATGGTCCAGGTGTGGTCACTCGAACCTCAGAGACTGTGGGAGAAGGCGGCTTACAAGAGTGTCAGTACAGGACTGAAGAGCGAGCACGCTGGGAGCGAACTTGGTCGAGACTGAAAAGTGCCGCCGACGTGGTTGATGGCAATTCTGCCTACGGCCTTGTAAGGACAAGTTGAAGGGAAAAGTAAACACATACCTGGAAGATATCTGATTCGCCCGCTGGTTTGCTCGGGTTGGGGCGGTGTTGGGCGGGCACCTGGAGTACGCGGAGGATGGGGTTGGCGGTATGGTTGAGTGATAGTGATGAGGACAAACGATAAGATCAAGGGGGTAAGAGAAGAAAAGCACGCACATCTGTGGTATTGTCTTTACCGCGATCTTGTTGCTCGGCATCCGACTGGACAGCATCTCCCTGGATCCTGGCGTGAGCACAAAAACCATGTCCCAGTTCTACAAAAGTATGCTCAACTGGGTTGCTATCATTGCTCATTGAAGAGGAGGGTTCATGAGTGGATTGCTAGCATGACATATGAACAAGAGTTTCGGACACAAAAGGCACTGTACCTTTATCTGGGACAGCCTTGTAATGGTGATCTTCCCGGCCGAGTCACCAAGTGCGAGAAGCTGGTCGTCGGGCGATACTGCAGCAGAGCGTAGCTGCTCGTCGTGTTCGTGGAGACCAAGCTGGGTGCAGGCATTGATGTCCCAAAGGGATACAGTGTTGTCTGTCAAGTAGATGAGGAACTGCTCATGCTTGGGCCGGTTGATACACGAGAAACCGTTTGTATCAGGCACAGGCCATTCCGAAATGGTTTCACCGGTAGAGACTGCGACGTGGACAATTTTGTTGTCGGATACAATGAGGAGGGTGTCGTTGTGCCAAAGAAGACCTGTGTTGTATGCTGGTGTGATCTCCACATTGATCTCGACGAGCAGACGGATATCATCGAGGTCGTAGAGTCGCACAGAACGGCAAGTCCCTGTGGCAATGCAATCGCCCTTTGTAGAGAACTTGGCTGCAAGAACGGCATCATTGTGATTGATTGAGTGCACTTGTTTACCTGTTCTCATGTTCCAGAGGGTCGCCTTCTCGCCCGATGCAGAGACGAGTTTGCCCGAGTCGGGCGAGAAATCCACCGCGCGGACATAAAATTCCTCGTCGTGCTCGATGACTTGTTCGTATGTCCGCCCGTCCCAGACATAGAGTTGCCATTCTGTCCCTGCGGCAATCCACTTCGAATCCGCAGACATGGCAAGACAGTTGAAAGCACCCTTCGTCTCCATGCTTGCTGTCCGTTGTCCATCCTCCACTTGCCACACTTGAACTCCTTCGGAACTACCACTCAAGAGATGCCTCCCATCGGGTGAAAATATCACTCCATATACTGGGCTAGAACCGGTTTCGATTTCAGCTGGAACACTCGTTTCAACAACCCGCATCAACCATCCATTGGTAACTACGCACCTATCATGGTCGTCGTGCTAGGAATCCAAGCGAGCAGTGAAAATGGGACGATATCGATCAAGGTTCGTTTGGGCCGCACTGTCTACGCATCGCTTGACTTTATGGGCGCTTCACCGCCTCGTGCTTTTGGCGCTCTCATATGCGATGTATGGTTCTCACGCTCTCGCATTACAGTCCACAGGTCGCAGGCGGATCGTCGTTGAATGTACGCAATCAAACTAGACCTTCCTAACTGCAATCCGAGACCTCGTGCTCGAGCAGTTCTCAGCTTCGTCTGGCTCTCTATTTTCTCTCACCCCGCAGCCAGGTCGTTGCTCGTCATCCAGATAGTGGTTGTGAACACCCACTCATTCGACGAAAGATAGTCCTTGACATGCTGCGCCCCGCTTTGTATCGTCATCCTGGACATCATCCCCATGCCTCTCAATTCAGTCTTCCCCTCGAGCGTGTCAGTGATGTTGCACGCAACAAGTAGTTTTTTAGGGCACTTGCAAATCAACATTGAGACCCCCGCGTCGCATTTTGCGGTGCCACAGGGGTCACCCGAATTCCTGCGGTAAGGTAACATCTTTCTCTGCGCGTTGCTAAAGCTTTTACCTATAAAGGATAGCAAACCACGAGGAAACTGGGCGCTACTATGTGACACAAGGAATTAGATCCATGTTCTTTGACACTCTTATATCCATACGCCAGTTAGGCATGACAGGGATCAATAATGGGTCACTTGTTAGCGGTATGTTCAACCCAGCACAAAATCCGGACTTCTGGCTCATCTGTAGCACGTGTTCATAGTAAGAAATAAGTCTTTGGCCAGACATAGAGTGCAGATGTATCAACGAAAATATGCAAGCAATCTTCTTGTGGTCGTGATTCCACAACCAACGACACTGTTCCTCTACCACGTATGGGATCACCCAACTGAGAGATCGACAATGTTCCAAGATCGTGGTAGGTGTCCCAAAGTTTTCAAAGTGGCTGAAGACACACGGCCTGAGTGTGCTCTGGGCTGCCAGTGTGTCTGAATCTTTCCCAGATAACCAATAGCACATTCAGGGGTACTTGGGGGAAGTCAATGCCATCGAGGCCGGATCCGTGTGGCACTTAATACCACACTGCTTGAGGCTCCCTTCCTTAACGTTGAGGGTCAAATTGAAACCCAGCGGGCCGCCGGAGCCTCCCATATTTCAAGTTCAAGTTCCCTTCTACCCGGTGGTTCGACGAAACCTCATGTGTGATGGCCCAGTTGCTCATCGATCTACTCAGCGCTTCACATCCCCAGCTATGCAGAATCGCAGACTGTGTTCTCACTCAGAGCTAGGTGTCGGGAGGGTGATGAGCTCGAGATGCCTTGCCGCATTAAATTTCGAATGACTCGTATCTTACGTGCCTGCAGCCCAAGAATGCTGGATCTCGTCTTGACTCATCCGTTTTCCACTGGCAGCGAGGATCCGAGCGGCACGCTTACATCGCCGGCGATTGCAACTGAACGTGACGAGGTACGCATGGAATGTAGTGCGTTCGTACGGCCCAACATGTCATAACACACGGTTGAGCTTGCGTTGTGTTTTAGAAACCTCGCCTAGGTGGCATTGCTAACCATACTTCGCCACATTCAGCCTGATGACAAGCTTTGTGTGACGATTCTCTCGCGCAAAAACGAAGCGAGGTCGATGGATGATGTCCATGTGTCTGTCTCATGGCATTTATTTGCCGATCAAAGCCATCGCATGCAGGGTGTGATGTAAATCTTTCTCCTGCCCGACACAGACTCAACTTGAAATTCACGTCCATCCACTCTGTATCTGGTTATCATGCCAGTGATGCATGTTGAGTGTCATGTCGCCTTGTCGCCGTAAGTTGTTGGCGCGGTCGGAAGCACGTCGTCAAAGTATCTCGCTCCTCTTGTCCGAATCAACAATGATACGTCCTCTAGAACAAGGTTCAATGTCTCGTCCAATGATCCTTGGTCCAAGAGGGGATAAGTCTGCTCCAAGAGTGCCAAGTCTGGATAAGGGTATGACGAAATTACTGATGGCCTCGCACACGGCGGTTTGTTCGCCCCCTGATGTTTGCACACGCCCGTCCGAGATGCGGACTGACTCTCGCCAGCCCCTTGCGACGCTAACACGGGGGGGTGAGCATTCTACTTGGATGAGTGCATGACTGCATTCGGCTGACACGCTGTTCCTCGTGCAAGATACGCTTGCGGTGCTCAACAGGGTCACCAGGCTGGAGTCGATTATGTCGAAGATCATGCTGGTAGTGTTGAATAGAGCGCATGTATGTAACGGTATGTTGGACGTACTGTGACTTGGTGTTTGTGCGTCGGGGTCGAAGTCGTGTTTCCTTGAACAAATTGAGATCGTGGTCATGCTGCGAGGTAAAGGGTTACACGTGCCCTACAAGTCCCATCGAATCATCTACAGTATACACCAATATCGATCAGTGCTCTAGAGAATCAGCTCTGCAACACAATATCCACTCTGGAACCATGCATAAAATTGCCGCTCTCCCTGTCCCAAAACGCTCCTGACAGACTATGAGCCGAAAGCATCGGGGTTCCGGTAAGCACGCGTACCAAGACACGGACACTCCCAATCGGCATGTCAGATAGATGGCTTGTTGGCTGTACCCGGTGAACAATGAGCCATCGTGACGATACTTAACCATCGCTGTCAAAGACCCACCACGTTCACTTCTGTAGTGCTTCGTCCAACAACCTCAGCAACAGCCGAGGGAGTAACCACCATCGTTTTTGTCAGGCCATCCTGTGGTAAAAGTGTGAGTAAACACAGGGAACACACGACGAAAAACGAACTTGGGGATTTACAGCACTGGGCTGTCCCTAGTGAGAATGTGTGGTAAGCTCCATAATAATGAGTGAAGAAGACGTACAGTGCTTGCCTGCGACGGAGGTAGTGTGGTACGGGGGGCATTCCCAGGGGCATCCATTATCTGAGAGGCAGCGGTCGGCCTCTTCGACTCCGGTTGTTTTGGTTTCCGCTGTGGTATGCGATGAGCAAGCGGTAAGACGACCAAGGGACGACATACGGGCCTCAAGGCTCTCACGACTGTGCGCTGAATTTATGTTCGTCAGTAACATCCAATTATTACCAAGAGCACTTACTCGCTGTCGTCGAGCCGCGACATAGTGCGAAAGACCTTCGTTCACATCAAGTGGTGGCCGAGAAGCGGATGTGGAATCGGCAGGACAAGAGCTTGGCGACTTGTTATACAGCCAGCCAGGCTTCTTGGTTGTCGTGTCCCCTTGGTTGTTTTTTGAAGTCCTTTGAAACCAGCCCTTGAACCCCGACGAGCGCCAGGACGACCCGAGAGCATCGGTGGGTTTCCCTGAATACTGTTGTACCACCTTCTGGACGTCTGTAGTTGCTCGCAGGCAACGCGATGGTCCAGGTGTGACCACTCGAACCTCAGAGGCCGTGGGAGAAGGCGGCTTACAAGAGTGTCAGTACAGGACTTAAGAGCGAGCACGCTGGGACCAAACTTCGTCAAGACTGAAAAGTGCCGTCAATGCGCTTGATGGCAATTCGGCCTACGGGCCTGTAAGGACGAATTGAAGGGAAAAGTAAACACATACCTGAAGGATACCTGTTTCGCCCGCTAGTTTGCTTTGGTTGGAGCCGAGTTGGGTGGGCTCCTGGAGTGTGTGGGTCATAGGGTTTTCAATATGGTTGAGTGATAGTAATGGGACAAACGATAAGATCAAGGGTATAAGAGAAGAAAAGCACGCACATCGGTGGTATTGTCTTTACTGAGGTCCTGTGGGCTGACATCTGACTTGACAGCATCTCCCTGGACCATGGCGTGAGCACAAAACCATGTCCCAGCACTACCAAAGTGTGCTCAACTGGGTTGCTATCATTGCTCGTTGACGAGGAGGATTGCTAGCATGACACATGAACAAGAGTTTCCCACACAAAAGGCACTATACCTTTATCTGGGATAGCCTTGTAATGGTGATTTTCCCGGCCGAGTCACCAAATGCGAGAAGCTCATCATCGGGCGATACTGCAATAGAGCGTAGCTGCTTGTCGTGTTTGCGGAGATCAAACTGGGTGTGGGTGGCCATATCCCAAAAGGATATAGTGTCAAATGTCAAGTAGATGAGGATTTGCCCATGCTTGAGCTGGTCAATGCACGAGAAGTTGTCCACCCCAGGCACAGGCCATTCTGAAGTGGTTGTGCCAGTAGTGACCATGACTTGAACAATTTTGCTTTTGGATACAATGAGGAGAGTGTCACTATGCCAAAGCAGACCTGTATTGTATTGTGGCACAACCCCCATATTGATCTCGACGAGCAGGCGGGCATCGTGATCGTAGACTCGCACAGAATAGAGCCGAGTCCCTGTGGCGATACGATCACCCTTTGGAGAGAACTTGGCTGCATAAACGGAGCCATTATGTTCGATTTTTTGCATTTGCTTGCATGTTTCCATGTCCCAGAGGGTCGCTCTGTTGCCCGATGCACAGACGAATCTGCTCGAGTCGGGCGAGAAATCCACCGCGCGGACATAACCCGCCTCGTCGTGCTCGATGACTGGTTTGTGTGTCTGCGCGTCCCAGACATAGACTCTGCTGGTCGTTCCTGCGGCAATCCACTTCGAATCCGCGGACATGGCAAGACAGTTGAAAGCACCCTCTGTCTCCATCCCTGCTGTTCGTTGACCGTCACCCACCTGCCATACTTGAAGCCCTGCTTCACTACCACTCAAAATATGCCTGCCATCGGGTGAAAATATCACTCCATATACTGGGCTAGAACCGGTTTCGATTTCAGCTGCAACACTCGTTTCAACGACCCGCATCAACCATCCATTGGTCACTACGCACCTATCATGGCCATCGTGCTAGGAATCCAAGCGAGCAGTGGAAATGGGAGTCGATGATATCAATCAAAGTTCGTTTGGGCCGCACTGTCTACGCAGCGCTTCACTTTATTGGCAGTGCTCCATGCTTCATCGCCTCGTGTTTTCGGCGCTCTTATACTATGCGATGCATGCTTCTCACGCTCTTGCATCATAATCTACAAGTCGTGAGGTGAAATGAATCGGGCTGGATGATGCCGCTCGACTTTGCCAGTAATCAACAAAGCAGTAAACCTCACGCTTTCGGGTAGCGCTCCCTAGCTATGCCATGGTCCCCCTATTCTCTCAGCTTGCAGCCAAGTTGTCTACCGACACTGGCAGTGGTCGTGCGCACCTTTCCGGTAGCCGGCAGGCTAAGTTTCGCTTGCTTTGTACTGCCATCGTTCGTCTCTCATCTCGACTTTCATCTCGAACCCCCACGTCGACAGGCGAAACCCCAGCCAAGTCACTTGCCAAGCAACGCTTACATCTACTAGTCGCAGACTCAGCAAGAAATGCCAAGGGTTCTAGTAGCAATGATAACACATATTTGTCTGGCGTCGCTGATAGCTCAACCACGCGGTCCAGTGAATCACGAAATGTGTACCGACCTATGCTGAGGTCAGTATTGCGACGCAAGAGAATGAATATAAGACACTCTGGCACTGCGTTACCTGTGTTCCATCTAGCAGTAGACCCACTGTGTACAACTCAGGCCCATTATTTGTCAATAAAGCCCACGCCCAGTAGCTCAGCCAGGGACACGAATCGGCAGGGATGATGCAAGTCACCGGACAAGTTTGTGCTCTGTTTCATATCGGATACTTTACTGTCTATGCTGCATTACCTCACCGCGCAAAGTATCGCCCAGCAACAAGGCAGACAGAGAAGTAGTCTGCATCTGACATTTTCAGGGTGGGTGAGGCTTGGTATAGACGCATGACGTTCTCTGGGCTGCGATATGATAAGGATGAACCTGGTCACACGATCTAGCTCTTCCCACCCCCATCACTCACGAAGACCTCGGCGGTGACATAGGCAAGAGTGTCTACTTACTGTCACCACACCACTGGCTGAACAGCCGCTTTACAGGGCCCATTTCGGATCATCCGCCTGCTCTCCGCACGATGTCCACACTACCCACGTATGAACGGGCACTGTCCTGCGACCAGCGTCATACTCTCACTCAAGAATGCTTTTCAACAATCACGTCGGCATGTACGCGTCTACCATTCTTCATGCATTCGGACCGCGCTACGAAAACCCGATATGACGGTACACCCACCGTCCCTCTCTTGTTCTCGATGCAGGCATGGGCGTCCAGGGAAGTTCCGAGTGACAACAGATTACCTGCAGCTCACCGCACCTTCCCAAAGATGTCAGTAACGACTGGAAGAGCGGCTGAAAGAGTGTGATAAGGCGGGAATTGCAATTCATTTCCTATGACTTCCTCCTGCATGTGCCAGGTTGCGAACCTCTTCGAGTGCCTCTGAATCTCCGAATTGCCTCATCGTGGCTAAGCACGGTAAAGGTTTCGCATGCGATCAGAGGGAAAACATATAATGGGGGCAGGATATACCAGTCTTACTGAGCAGATTTTCCGAATGTGATTTAAATGTAGCAAGACAATGTATACATGTACGCTGTCAGATCCAATCAATCAGTTGTCTACAGCATCCGGTCGGCAGCATAAAAGCCACTCCGGTACCATGCACAGAAGCGCAACCTTCCCTGCTCCCGAATGGTCCTCCTGATCGAATGTGAGTCAAAACAGTGTAAGGAATCACCACCAAAAAGCACGCGCACCAGGACACGAACGCTCCCGATCGGGAGTTCTGCTCCATTGCTTGCTTGCTGTGCCTCAGTAGCAGTGAGTGATCACGACAACACTTTCATGATCGTCAGGGACGTACCACGTTCGCTCCGGTTGAAACCGTATTGCCATGTCCAACACCCCCAGCGACTATTGGGGAAGTAGCCTCCACCTGTTTTGTGGGTCCATCCTGTGGTATGGAGCAAATAAGCCTTGATAATAGGAAGTGCCATGACAGGAAAGACATACAGCACCCGCCTGAGAGGGAGATGCAGTACCTTGCATGCTGCGGGATGCATTCCCTGAGGCGTCCTTTGTCTGAGAGGCAGCAGGTGGCTCCTTTGATTGCGGCTGTTTTGGTTTTCGCTATGTGCGATGAGTGAGTGGTAAGAGGACCAAGGGACAACATACTGGTCTCGGGGCCTTCACAACTGTGCGCTGCAGTCGTGTTCGTCAGCAAGATCCAATCAGTATCAAGAGCACTTACTCGTTGTCGTCGAGCTGCGACATAGTGCGAAGGGCCTCTGTTCAAACCGATCGGCGACTGAGGAGCAGATATGGAATCGGCAGGACGAGAGTTCAGCGACTTGTTGGACAGCAAGCCGAGCCTTTTGGTCGTCGTGTCCCTTTGGTTGGCTTTGGACATCCTCTGAAACCAGTTCTTGAACCCCGACGAGCGCTGAAACGATCTAAGCGCATCGGCAGGTTGCCCTGAATGTTCTTGTACCACTTTCTGGACGTCCGTAGTCGCTGGCAGGTGACGGGATGGTCCAGGGGTGGCCACTCGAACCTCAGAGGCTGTGGGAGAAGGCGGCTTCCAAGAGTGTCAGTACATGACAAAGGAGTGTGCATGCTGAAAACGAACTTCGTCAAAACTGAAAAGTGCTGCCGATGTGCTTAATGGCAATTCTGTCTGCGAGCTTGTGAGGACGAGTTGAAGGGAAAAATAAACACATACATGAAGGATACCTGTTTCGCCCCCTGGTTCGCTTGGGTTGGAGCGGTGTTGGGTGGACATCTGGCGTGCGTGGACCACGAGGTTGGAGGTATGGTTGAGCAATAGTAATGGGCATAAACGATACAATCAAGGATGTAAGAGAAGAAACCACGCACATCGATGGCATTGGCTTTACCGTGATCTTGTGGCTCGGAATCCATTTTGATGGCACCTTCCTGGGCCCTGGCGTCAGCCTGAAACCACAATCGAATACCACCGAAGTGTGCTCAACTGGGTTGCTATCGTTGCCTGTTGACGAGGGTTCATTAATGGACTGCAAGCACGACACATTAACAAGCACCTCTAGCACAAAAGACACTGTACCTTTATCTGGGACAGTCTTGTAATGGTGATGCTGCCGGTGCTGTCACCAAATGCAAGAAACTCATCGTCAGGTGATACTCCGATAGATAATATTTTCGGAGTGTGTTCACGGAGACCAAGCTGGGTGTGGGTAATCATGTCCCAAAGGGATACAGTCTTGTCTGTCGAGTAGACGAGGAACTCCCCATGCTTGGGCTGGTCAATGCACGAGTAGTCGTCTGCACTAGGCACAGGCCATTCCGAAATGGTTGCGCCGGTAGTGACTGTAACGTGGACAATTTGGTTGTTGGATACAATAAAGAGGGTGTCACTATGCCAAAGAAGACCTGTGTTGTAGTTTGGTCTAACCCCCACATTGATGTCAACGAGCAAGCGGGCATCGAGATCATGGAGTCGTACAGAATTGCCGGTTCCCGTGGCAATGCAATCACCCTTTGGAGAGAACTTGGCAACATAAACAAAACTGTCTTGCTTGATTATTTGTAGTTGTTTGCCTGTTCCCATGTTCCAGAGGGTCGCTCTGTTACCCGATGCAGAGACGAGTTTGCTCGAGTCAGGCGAGAAATCCACGGCGCGGATCCAATCCCCCTCGTCGTGCTCGATAACTTGTCCGTGTGTCCATGCGTCCCAGACATAGAGTCGCCTGCTCGTCCCTGCGGCAATCCACTTCGAATCCGCGGACATAGCAAGACAGTTGAAATAACCGGAATCTGTCGCCATCCTTGCTGTTTGTTGACCATCCTCCACCTGCCATACTTGAACCCCTTCGGAACTGCCACTCAAAAGATGCTTTCCATCGGGTGAAAATGTCACTGCATATACCGTGCTAGTACCGGCCTTGATTTCAGCTGCAGCACTTGTTTCAACGATCAGCATCAACTACCCACTGGTCTCTACACACCTATCATGGTCGTGGGAATGAAAGTGAGCAATGGAGGCGAGCGTCGGTGGTCAAGGTTCGTTTGCACCGCACTATCTGCGCATCGCTTCACTTTATAGGCTATGCACCATGCTTCGTCGCCTCGTGTTGTCAGCGCTCTTATGCATGATACATGGTTCTCACACCCTCGGATTGCGGCCTACAAGTCACAGGCGGACCGCAATCAAACTAGAGCTTGCCAACCGCAATCCGAGATCTCGTGCTCAACGGTCCAGCTACATCTCGCTCTCTCTATTTTCTCTCACTCTGCGGCCAGGTCGTTGCTCGTTATCTTCACAGTGGTTATGAGCACCTATTGATCTGACGAAAGATGGTCTTCAACGTGTTGGTGCCTCACTTTGCATCTCCATCTTGGACATCATCCCTATGCCTGTTAATTCAGCCTTCCCTGCGAGCTTATATCTTGTCTGTCGCTGATGTTGTAGTGCGCAAAAAGTAGTTTTTCAAGTCACTTGCAAGCTGACATGAAGATCCCTGCGTTGTATCTTGCGGTGCCATACAAGTCGCCCGAGTTCCTGCGGTAAAATAGCCCCATCTTTGTATGTTGCTAAAGCTTCTGTCAGTGAATTACGAGTAAACGAACTTCGTATCCATCCGTTTCTTGAAGAGTAGACCACGCTAAAGTGGTGTTGTGACTCGCAGTGTCAACTGTCTGAGGATGCTGGTGAGCTCGAGGTCCCTTGCAAACCCCGTGTTAAATTTCCAATGACTTGTATCTTACGTGCCTGCGACTCAAGAACTGCTGGATCTCGTCTTGATCCATCTCTTTTCCATTCGAAACGAGGTGTCAAAGCGGCACTCTGGCATCGCCAGCGACTCCAACATGCATGGAGTGTAGTACATTGGTAGGGCCACAGCTGAGTTTGTATTGTGTTTTACAAAGTGGCATTGCTCACCTTACTTCGTTGCATCCAGCGTGATGACAAGCTCGATGTGACGATTCCCTCGTTCAACAACGAAGCGAAGTCAACGAATGATGTCTGCGTTCCAGTTTCATGGTATCTATTTGCTCATCTGATGGCTGGGGGGGTCCCGTGGTGATTGAGTTCACCCACGGGACTGCATGGCAGCGACGAAGTGCAGGTCGGATGCCGAAAGGTACTGACGTGCCAGCACGACCTATGGGAATATGCCGTTCCACGGTTTATTGGGCGAGGGTCCCACCCCCCCCCATTCAGGAAGCTCCCTCCTCCCCACTCGTTTAATCTAACACGCAACCAATCCACCCAGAGTCGTCGCCGTCTCCCCCTTCTTCTGATGAGGAAGCCTGGGGCCCTCTGAACCGTCGCCTCTGCAGCCTGGGATTAAGGCCCACTCC
>JBBPTY010000692.1:0-14541 GCA_038094335.1 Tylopilus aff. striatulus | reverse complement strand
CCACCCTTCGCATGCTCAAAGCCAGGAGTTGGAAGGAACAAAAGGACAGGCACTCGGCTCGCATGTCGCGCATGTCGATTGGCTCAGCTGGCCAACGCCAACCAATTCAGAGTGCCAATGCACCCCAACAAGACAGACGACGAAGGTGGTTTTGCCGCAACGGACAAATTGGGACGCGCGTGCGGCATCGCTTTGCCAGCGATGGCAACGACAGTGAAAGCGAGAATCACGAATCAGAGGAAGATTCACCGCAGCCTGAGTGAGTCTTGTAATTTTGAATGTCGATTATCTGTGTGCTTACGATTTTCGATAGGCCGCCGCAGGCACATGTTTCTGGGGCTGCCCCCAGGCATATTTTTCAAAGAGCGAGGAAAGGGGTCATCACTGTACCTGAATCTGAGTCGGATCACGAGTCTGAATCGGGTACAAACGATCCATTCCAGGATAGCAATAGTATCCTGGACGAACCTGCCAACGAAGAAACCACCAACCAATCGGAAAAGGAAGATGTCTTGATACCCTCGAAGCCATCCCAGGCGCTTCTGGATAGGTTGGGATGGCTCTCATTGAATGAAGTTCGACTTCGCGAAATGCGACGGCTTCCCTTTTTATGTCGAAATCTCAGGATAGGGTTTAGGCTTCGCTGTCGCAGGGCTGGCGTTGACACGAAACCTCAACACCTTCCTCGCGCATCCATCTCTGTGGTATTTAGCTGTCTGATCGGAAACGAAGCTGTGAGCCACTCGGGCGAAGCGCACATGGCTGCAAAGAGCACTATGAAGGATTGGTTATGTCCCTTATGCGACTTACGCCATAAATTTGACAACCAAAAAATGTTAGACTACCACCTCATATGGGACCATCCATGCGTCAAAGCAGCATGGGATCAAGTAAGTTTGGAAAAAAATTATTTTTAGGTTCCGTCTCACCAAGTGTCCAGCATCATACCACACTTTCGTTGACCATCCCAGATTCACAGCCAGAATAGTACGCCACGTCTCGAAAGATGAATAGTACATATATACTAATTATTTGGTGATGCAGCAACCCGGTGATAACCCGGATTCGCCAAGTTCCCTACAGAGAACCGTCCTCCACCTCGGAACTTTCATCCGACCCAAAGCCTGTCGACAAGGGCAAGAATGTCGATCACAGCAAACAACTTCCGCTCCGCATATCCAGCACACCGTCCGGCACATCGCGAGGATCCAGTTCTACATCTTTTTCCGCCATTCGATCGAGTGACACGGAGGACCTCAAACCCGGATTCGACATGTCAGGCGACTCGAATGTCGGCACAGGCACGTTGACTAGGGATAGTTCTGTATCCGGTCGTTCGGCCTCCCAAGCGCTGTACAGCGTGGATGCATTTCCGCGCGAGGGCCTCGGACCGTCGCTGACCTCCCCTTATTTGCCCGAGTCTGTGGACGACGGGGACGAGGTTTACTACTCCTGTCGTCCCGGTGGCCCGCGCCTATATGACTTTCTGAACACTCTGTCCATGGAGCCCTACGGGGTGCTCAAGTGGGTGATCCTCGACAGAGAGGAAGAGCTGTTCGAACTGGACGACGTGCTGGACGAAGACAAGGTGATGCAAGCGCTCTGGTTTAGATGGATTTTCCTCCATCGGTACGCTCTGTTCTTTTATCACCACATTTGAATCGCGGGCCAATCCAAGCATATTTACAGGCGCAAATTCATCGCCAACTACTTTGACGGCACGAAGGCGTTCATCAGAGAAAACTGGGAGCTGATCAAAAAGGGGGCAGGACTGTTGGCACTGAGAACGTGGCTGTTGGTGAGTCGTCAGCTTCTTTGTTGAACACTCTTGGTGTTGATAGGTTCGTCCATGTTGCGATAGGTCCTGCTTGTGAACAACTTTCTCCTCCCGACAGAGGTGGCTACACTTATGCGGTATTACCAGGAGCTGGCAGGTATTCAGCTTGCACGATCCCATTTGTCGTAGGTCATCCACGGAGATGGTGGCATGAGCTTTAGAGTCACAACATCAATGTGCACAGCTATGGACTCAGGTTATGGGAAAGCTTGCCGATTTAGTGACCTGGACTATTCCATTCACAATTCATTGCACAATCCTCCATCCCTTGCATTTATAGGGCCCTCTTTTTCCAGCACTTGTGGGGGATTACCAGGCAGTAAAGGATAGACATCATGACTGTAGGTCGTAGTCACTCGACTCTGCAATTTCCAAACAATAAAAAAGTGGTGACATCAGTCTTGTAAGCGATTGGGCAGATGTGGCACGTAAGGCGGGTAATTGGGAGTCAGGCAGCGGTGTCTCCCTGTAGTGTAGATTGGTCTCCAGTGAATAGAGCATGGGGTCCATTCGGAGGCAGATCAGGATTTTCTATAATCTGTGGGAACACAGCGCAAAGTTTGTAACAGTTGGGCTAAATTTGGGATTCACCGTGAACGCTGAGCGCTGAGCGTTGATATGTCGTCAGTTAGCACATGCGCCGCGCTTGCTGGGTATTTTCAAGCCATAGTTTGAACCAATCGAACTGAGCGCAGAACCCTTCCTTTGATAAAGGTTGATTCCAAGTTTGGTATATATACCTGCTGGAGGTCCGAGTGCGTTTGCAATGTCGAAGAATCACAGGGACTCCAGTGTCGACGCAGCCCTAGTTTCGTTATCATGCACCGGAATAACCAACCTGGATGAGCATGCCGGAAAGACCTAGGGGCAAAACAAAGACAGTACACAGAGTTATCATCTATTCTCATCCCTGTACAGTCAATCAGTTGCGTCGTCGATCTCTTCATGGTATGAGCTATGCTCATCACATACTTATCCTTCAAGCTTCAAGTTGCAAGTGCATTTTACTGTAACATACAGCTCTAGATATACGAGGGAAAATTCTGATCCAAGCGGTCTGAGAGAATGCAATGGGAACTGTCGCGTGCCAGCACCTGAGAGTACTAGTACCAAGGTATGTACAGGGATGGATATAATGCCAACCTCCCTCTTTAGAGTCATATAATAAGTTCTTCCATATAGCAATCAATTATGCCCTCGACTGTACCGAAAGGGCGATGAAGGCTCGAAGTATTGCTTGAGAACTTGAGAACAAGTTTCATGTTCAACAATCATAATCAAAAAAGGGGGCAATGAATGGAAAACGTACACAGATGAATAGGTTGGTCACGATGACGTTCACCAGGATGGTAGATGACGTCGTGCTCGTTGTTTCCAGCACACGGAGGTGACGACAATACCAGAAAACGTGCGAATCCAGGGTTTATGAATACGTCAGACCGAGGATGGAGTTCAAGGAGGAAGTGCCCAACGATGTCGGTAGCCATGGAATTGTCCTCAGTAGCATGCCATCTTGCCTGTAGTGTCTTGTCGTAAGCCGTGCAATGATTCAGCACCTCATACAATCGCAGTTGCTCGACGTAATTCAAGTCAAGCCCTAGCAAGGGTCCGTCACGTTTCCGAGGTGCTGTCAGTGTTGAGATAGCACCAACCAATTCAACTAGTATATACTTACTATAACTGACTTTGGCGAGCTTTGGTGATGTCGCTAAGTCCCTAAGCAACAGAGGACTCCAAGCAGTGACACTCAGGTACTACTGTAGCATAGATAAATGGAGCCTATCATTATGGTCATATTTTCGATGACAGGTGGCCTGCTCTGACAACCTCATGGTGCATATGGATGCCCCACCATGGGCCCGTGGAATGTTTGTAGAGGCAGTCGGTAGAGAGTCGAATCGCCAGAATTGCGATTGGTAGCTTGTGAGCGCTGAAGCTTGAAGGTTGAATCTACACGCAGAGTTAACGTCACCACTGTCATGTCGCCAATCAGCAAATGTTGCCTAGAATGATAACAGTATCAATTATATTCGCATCATCTGTCTAATGTCGCCGTGATAAAAAGGCGAGCGAGAGGACGCAATACAAACAGCTCTAAGCAGAAAGGAACGTAGAACATGGAAAGTAGCTACCAAGAATTAAGTAACGATCGACTCAAAGATACACATTCGAGCACCCTCACAACGGTCAAGCTTCATAGGGGTACACTATTTAGCCTACAGCTCCGCATGACATTCACTCCTCCGTCTCTTCGTCGTCTCCCAGGTCCGGCAAACAGCGTGACAAGACAATCGAGGTAGTGGTCAGCGTGGCTATAGCGAGATAGACAAAATTGCCGCCCAAGACGTTGTATTGCTTGGAAAAGGCGAATAACGAAGGGATCAAGGCACCCACTGCACTTGCAATGGATCCAATACTCTGGTTGAGTCCGTTAACCGAGCCGAGCGACTGCTTGTTAGGGGCCGCTCGTGTGATAAATATGTTGAGCACAGCTGACGCGCGCGTGAGATTACGGTGCTGTTGCGAGCAAAAGAGACGCACTGTAGGATGTGTCTACCCACATCATGCACATGAACTGAGCTAGCATAAGGATCCAAAAGGTGCCAGTTCTGCCCTGTGTTGTCGCGACCGCGCTCAGAATGGGGAACAATAAAATCGTTAGGTACTGCCAGGGAAGGGTGTAATACAGGGTCTTCTTGAGTCCTAGCCATGCGATGATCCTTGGGGCAAGTAATACTTGTACAAAGCCTTCCACGATCATGAACGATCCCCAGTAAGAGCCGATCATAGCTGGTGACAGTCCTGCACCGATTCCGATGGGGGAGGCATAAAACAAGGTTACGAGGCTCGACATCCCGGTGTTCAGAAGCCCATACACGGCGTAGCTGGCTATGGGAACCATCACAGAGTAGGTCGTCAGAAGAGTGGACACCGACACGGCTTGCTCTTCGCCTCCAGGTATATGTTCTCCCGGATCTTCGGTCACCGGGCTATTTGACTGAGATTTCTTGTCCGTTTTCGATGGCAAGGTCTAACAGAGCGCATGAGTACAAGCAGGTTCGAAGTACATCCCACTGTACCTCTTTCAGGAACATTGCGCAGATAAGAAACACAGACAAAATACCACATCCAGTTATCAGGGACGGTAAAAAGTATGGGTACATTGCCCAAAATTTGCTCCGAAATATATGGGGCCATCGCTCTTGCGGCTTTGCGAGCACACCGCCATAAAATGACCTAGAGGGGAAAGCTTTAGTTGGAACCATAACGCAACAAGTTAGCTGGTCTTAACGAACCCAAGTGCGATCGCCACGCAAACAACGGCTGGCCATATGGAAAGGACTTGAGCCATATTGGTGTTATCGGTTGATTCACCAAGAATACTCATCACCACCCCAGTGTTGCCATCGAAAAGAGTGGAGATACTGCGACTGGTATGTCCATGAGTGGACTGTCACCGAAGACTCTAGATATAGAATGCTTACCTGAAGAGGAGCATAACAAAGCTTCGTGATAAACCAATGGCAAAGGACGACGCGCCAACACAGAACAAACCCAGTAGAATGACGGGGCGACGACCGATAAAGTCGGATAAGCGACTCCATTGCCATACTGAGAATACGTTTATGAGGTAGAGGATGGATTCCTGTACAGAGCGATCATGAAGACGTATCGGTGAACATATAGGCACATACCATGAGACCCGAATAGTATCCAATCTTGCGGTCGTCCCCTCCTGTGACACCTAGCTCACTGATGAACTTATTTCGTAAAGAGACAAAATGGACGTTAGACGTCGCAAGTATTCATCACTGGCAGCTGTCGACCAACCTTGTTGAGAAAAGGACTCATATATTGTGAGGAGACCATTTCCGCCATCAAGACGAGGAAGGCAAGACTGATCTGGCCCCATGAGATAGGTGTCTTGACCTTCCCCGGGATAAGCGGAGTCGCCTCTGAGTCCAAGTCGTCACGTCTGGGAGGGACCGTCATCGTAGGATGACAAGAAAAGTTGCGATGCTATGCGAACGGTTCCAGTTCGCGTCCATGAGCGCATTGTATGCATGTTCTTCGGCTAAGCTACAAAAAGTAAGGTTCGAAACGAAGCTTGACAGTGCTTTTTAGGTAATTTATGTGATGGACAGGGACAGGTCGTCAACTTCGGGCATCTCGCGTACTGGGCAGAACTGTCGACTCCCTCGTATCTGATACTCTATATACCTGATACTTCCTTCTATCCGATGATTCCCAAGTTAGTTTGCAGGAAATTTGTTGTCATTCCCAATGCCCGATGGACATTACCGATTTTAGAGATATAGTTAGTATTGAATGCACATGTTGTCGTTAATCGCAATAGGACAACAGGGGCAAGCGAGAGCAAGCAATACTTATAGCTCTACGCGTGGAATAAGGGAAGTAGCTACCAAGAAGTAATGACCGACTCAGAAATATACACTCAAGCACCCACACAATGGTCAAGCCTCATAGAGGTGCACCATTTAGCCTAAAGCCCCGCCTGACATCCGCTCCCCATCTCTTCGTCATCTCCCAGGTCCGGCAAACAGCGCGACAAAGCGATCAAGATGGTGGCCAGTATGGCCATAATAACATAGACAAAATTGCCGCCCATGACGTTGTATTGCTTGGAAAAGGCGAACAATGGAGCGATCAAGGCGCCAACTGCACGTGCGATGGACGTGATACTCTGGTTAAGTCCGTTGATCGAGCCGAGCGACTGCTTGTTAGGGGCCGCTCTCGTGACAAATATATTGAACAACACTGATGCGCGCGTGAAATCATAGTGTCGTGACGAGAGAAAGAGACGTACTGTAGGAGGTGTCTACCCACCCAGTGCACATGAGCTGAATCACCATAAAGATCCAAACAGCGCCGGTCCTGCCCTGTGCTGTCGCAACCATGCTCAGAATGGGGAATGATAGAATTCCAAGGTACTGCAAGGGAAGGGTGTAATACAGAGTGCCCTTAAGTCCTAGCCATGCGATGATCTTCGGGGCAAGCAATGCTTGTACAAAACCGCCCACAATTGTGAACGTTCCCAACCAAGAGCCAATGACAGCTGGTGACAGTCCTACACCAATTCCGATGGGCGAGGAATAGAACAAGGGCATGAGCATAGAGGTCCCGGTACCTATAAGCCCATACAGGGCGGAGTTGGCTATGGGAATCATCACAGAGTAGGTCGTCAGAAGAGTGTACACCGACACAGCTTGCTCTTCGCCTCCAGGTATATGTTCTCCTGGACCTTCCATCATCGGGTTATTTGACTGAGGTTTCTTGTTCGTTTTCGATGGCAATGTCTAACAGAGCGCATGAGTACAAGCCATTCGAAGTACCTCCCACTGTACCTCTTTCAGGAACATTGCGCAGATAAGAAACACAGACAAAATACCACATCCAGTTATCAGAGCCGGTAAAAAGTATGGGTAAATTGCCCAAAACTTGCCCCGGAATATGTGGGGCCATCGCTCTTGCGGCTTCGCGAGCGCGCCGCCGTAAAACGACCTAGAGGCGGGAGCTTTAGCTGGAACCCTATCGCGACAAGTTAGCTGGCCTTAACGTACCCAAGTGCAATCGCCATGCAAACAACGGCTGGCCACATGGTAAAGACTCGAGCAATATTAGTGTTATCGGTTGATTCACCGAGGATGCTCATCACCACCCCGATGTTACCATCAAAGAGACCGGAGATACTGCGGCTAGCATAGCCCATGAGTGGACTGTCAAAGGACGCTAGATATAGAATGCTTACATGAAGACGAGCATACCAAAGCTTCTTGATAAACCAATGGCAAAGGACGACAATCCAAGACAGAGCAAACCCAGCAGAATGACGGGGCGACGACCGATAAAATCAGATAAGCGGCCCCATTGCCATGTTGAGAACACATCTATGAGGCAGACGATGGATTCCTGCAGAGTTGATCGTAAAGATGTATTGGTGGACGTATGGGCACACACCATGAGACCCGAATAGTATCCAATCTTGCGGTCGTCCCCTCCTGTGACGCCAAGCTCGCCAATGAACTTATTTCGTAAAGGGTAAAAGTGGACGTCAGACGTCGAGGGGGGCTTATCACTGGAGCTGTCGACCAACCTTGTTGAGAAAAGGATTCATATATTGCGAGGAGATCGTTTCCGCCAGCAAGACGAGGAAGGCAAGGCTAATCTGGCCCCATGGCACAGGTATCTCGACCTTTCTTGGGAGAAGCGGAACCTCTTCTGAGTTCAAGTCGTCACGTCCGGGAGGCATTGGCATGACAAGGTGTTGAGAATTGCGATATTACGAGATCGGTTCCAGTTCGCGTCCCTGAGTACCAGCGGGCTATGTGCATATTTTTCGGTGAAGCTGTAAGGGGTACTTATATCATGTATTTGGTCCTTGACAAAACGTTTTTCGGTGATATATGTTGGAAAAATCTCGTGCATTACACGGCATGATAACTTCTCACAATGGTGATTATACTAGTAATAGTGGAAAAGGTAACCGCCTTATTGCCATTAGCTGGAGCTGCGGCAACACTACTGCCCTCTTTTGGGAGGTACATACTCATTCCCCAGTCGTCCAACTCGCTGGGCCGATACATGCCTCTGGTGAAGCTCGGAAGAAGCCTCAGCATTTGGTACGAGTACCTCGATGAAGGACAGGATCTGTGGGAATCTCAGACTAAAGATGCTCTGGCTGCGTCCATTGGGACATCCAGAGTGGGAGAGACTCAGGTTGATTGACCTTGCTTTGCATCTGTTCCATCACTACGAGTGCCTGCCGGGGATATAGGGACTTCAATCGGGTTGTCATCAACAGCCGATATTCAATCGCATTTCTACAGGATCACGCAGTTCGACAAATACTATCCTCTCCAACGACTTCGTACTCAGATCCGAAGCAGGGATCACGATAGCATTATTTCCACTTTGAGCACGATGCAATTTCGACATGAGTTGAGAATACAGAAGCACAAGATACGATGATATCAAAGTCCAAGATGAATGAATGGTACCCACTCGTTGAATGATGCGCCTGCATGACGAGCCCTTCCAATCGCTTCGTGCAAGGCCCGAGCCGCCTCCACATAATCCGGCCGCCTACCATCCCGAAACAGGTACTCGTACACGTCCTTGGCCACGTCAGGCGCAAGTTGATCGCTAATCACCCACATCGTACCTACCACCCCACCGTAGCCCGCAAACAACATCCCCGCTGCGATATGAGCGGCCTCGTCGGACAGACGCTCATCTCCCTTGGCCGTCTCACACGCAGACAGGAATGCAAGCCCACCTCGGGGACGCCGCAACCCGATGATATCACGTAGTGCTAGACAGCGTTCATTGGCGAGACAAAGTCCACTGTTGATTATGTTTTTATGGTCTTGACCACCATGACACGCAAAATGGACCCAGTCGGCGTCTTTCATCAAACAGAGTACCTCCTCCACTGTGCCTTCTAATGACTCTACGAAGATAGCTCGTGCCCCAGGAGATTTCTCGATCACAGTCTCGATGTGCCTCAGCTCCGGCTCAACGCCTGGCAACGGCCTGAGGCCATCTGACTGGGGCTGACGGACAGCAAGAAGGCGTAAACGCTCGATAGGTGCTGTGTGCTGATTGGACAACGGTGCAAGAACGCTGAGAGCGGGGATGTATGACGAGATGTGAGAGTCTAGCAGTTTCGATCCAGGTTGCAAGTGCTTGATACCATACAAGCCAGCGGCATGGATGGGAAGAAATGCAAATGGACCCGTGGGACACCAGAAAATGCGTGACAATTCCGTGGGTTCCTGCCGCACAAAGGTAACTTTATCAATTAGTTGCCAGGGGAAAGGGAATAATGCGCACCGAGAAAGCCAAGGCGTCCAGGACTGGTTGCACGACATTCGTCCACAAGAACGACAACATAAGCTCCCAGGTGAATTGGGGTTGGGAACGGTTCAAGTTCACCGTTTTTCCTATCCTCGCTTCGCGGACATATTCCCTCATGGTGGTTTGAAGAACAGAAAGTTGCTTGTAGGTGAAATGTATAAGTGGGACATGGATAACGTGGTCCAAGTCAGCAAGCACGACAAGCGCATCACAGCGACTCTCCGCAGTATTGAGGATGACCACTGGTCCTGAATGAGCTGAAGCACGGAGCTCAGAGAAGCGTTTATAGCGGAGGAATTGCTCGAAACCGGGTAATTGTCGAATTTCCACAAGCAATTTATCTCGTTCAATGGCAAGCCTACGCTGCATATCTGCCATTTGGCTTGGCAACTTGATCGTTTGAGATGACCCAGTAGCAGTCAGTTGTGATGAAACCTCGCGATTGGCGCTCGCTTGATCGAGTTCGGCAGAGAGTTTGCGTAGTCTGATTGCAAGTTCTGGATGAGCGGAAGACAATTCGTCGTATGAACTACGAAGCTGTAAGAGTTCGCCCCAAACGATTGAACGCCCTTGTTCAAGCCACTCGACTGCAGCTTGGGGAAATCCAGCATCGAGCGCAGCAGCGGCCGCCTCTCGGACAGTATCAGCAGCCAGAGTTAGCTGTCGATAACGATGGCCAAGAGAACTGCCAATCCACGCAACTTCGGGGATGAGATGGAGAGCGATGGAATATGCATGGAGGAGAGAAGAGTGACGAATGTGGCGTGCACATGATATCCATTGTCTGGATGCATCAAAACGTGGAATGGGGGGAGCGAGGGGGGATAATGCAGAATGAGAAAACACGGAAATTGCACCCTCGATGTCTCTCAGCTCACTGATGTGCTCGAAACGAGTTAACAAAGAGGTACCAAGGTTGTTGAGACACGTGGGCCTGTCGGGGTGACCAAGAGGAGTGAAGTCAACTGCATCCCTCAGAGCCAAAATCGCGTCCTCGAGGTCACTGAGCTCTCCAACATGCTCGAAACGGATTCTCAAGGAGTTGCCAAGGTTGTTGAGACGCCTGGATTTGTCGGGATGACCAAGGGGAGTGAGGTCCACTGCATCCTTCAGCGCCGAAATTGCATCCTCGAGGTCACTAAGCTCTCCGATGCGCTCGAAACGAGTTATCAAGAAGCTGCCGAGGTTGTTGAAACATGCGGGTTTCTCGGGGTGACCAAGAGGAGTGAGGTCAACCGCATCCCTCAACGCTGAAATTGCATCCTCAAGGTCATTGGGCTTGCCGACGCGCTTGAAATGAATTCCCAAGGAGGTACCAAGGTTGTTGAGGCATGTAAATTTGTTGGGGTGATTGAGAGGAGTGAGGTCAAGTGCATCCCGAAATGCCAAAATTGTGTCTTCGAGGTCACTGAGCTCGCCAATGCGCCGGAAACGAGCTAAAAAGGAGGCACCGAGGCTGTTGAGATATCTGGATTTGTCGGGATGACCGAGAGGAGTAAGTTCAACTGCATCCCTCAACGCCGAAACTGCATCCTCGAGGTCACTGAGCTCGTCGACGCGCTCGAAACGGGTTCTCAAGGAGTTGCCGAGGCTGCTGAGATGCCTGGGTTTGTCGGGGTGACCGAGAGGAGTGAGGTCAACTGTATCCTTCAACACCAAAATTGCGTCCTCAAGGTCACTGAGTTCACCGATGCGCTCGAAACGAGCTCTCAGGGAGATGCCGAGGCTGTTGAGATATCCAAGCTTGTCAGGGTGACCAAGAGGGGTAAGGTCAACTGCATCCTTCAACGCTGAAATTGCATCCTTGAGGTCACCGAGCTCGCCGATGCGATTAAAACGAGTTAAAAGGGAGGTGCCAATACTGTTGAGATACCCAGGCTTGTTGGGGTGACCAAGAGGAGTGAGGTTGACAGCGTCCCTCAGTGCCGAAATTGCGCCCTCAAGGTCACTGAGCTCGCCGATGCGCTGGAAACGAGTTGTCAAGGAGATGCCAAGGTTGTTGAGACGCTCGAGCTTGTCAGGGTGTCCGAGAGGAGTGAGGTCAACTGCATCCCTCAACGCTGAAATGGCATCCTCGAGGTCACTAAGCTCGCCGATGCGCTCGAAACGAATTGCCAGGGAGGTGCCAAGGTTGTTGAGACAAGTGGGTTTGTCAGGGTGACCAAGAGGAATGAGGTCAACTGCATCCCTCAACACCGAAATTGCATCCTCGAGGTCACTAAGCTCGCCAATGTGCTTGAAGTGAATTCCCAAGGAGATGCCGAGGTTGCTGAGATGCCCGGGCTTGTCGGGGTGACCAAGAGGAGTGATGTCAATTGCATCCCTTAACGCCGAAATTGCATCCTCGAGGTCACTGAGCTCGCCGACGCGCTCGAAACGAGTCCTCAAGGAGATGCCGAGGTTGTTGAGACGCCTGGGCTTGTCGGGATGACCTCGAGGAGTGAGGTCAACTGTGTCCCTCAGTGTCGAAATTGCGTCCTCAAGGTCACTAAGCTCGCCGACACGCTCGAAACGAGCTCTCAAGGAGATCCCAAGGTTGCTGAGTATCCCTAGCTTGTCGGGGTGATCAAGAGGAGTGAGGTCAACTGCATCCCTCAACGCTGAAATGGCATCCTCGAGGTCACTGAGCTCGCCCATGCGCCAGAAACGAGTTAAAAGGGAGGTGCTGAGGTTGTTGAGACATCCGAGCTTGTCAGGGTGACCGAGAGGAGTGAGGCCGACAGCATCCCTCAACGCTGAAATTGTGCCCTCGAGGTCACTGAGCTCGCCGACGCACTGGAAACGAGTTAAAAAGGAGGTGCCAAGGTTGCTGAGACGCCCAGGCTTGTCAGGGTGACCGACAGGAGTGAGGTCAACTGCGTCCCTCAACACTGAAATTGCGTCCTCAAGGTCCCTAAGCTCGCCGACGCGTTCGAAACGAATTTTCAAGGAAATGCCGAGGTTGTTGAGACGCCCGGGCTTGTCAGGGTGACCGAGAGAAGTGAGGTCGACTCCATCCCTCAACATTGAAATCCCATCCTCCAGGTCTGCCATTTTCCCAAGTCGTCTGAATCGCATTTGCAACGCCAGACCCAGATTTTGCAGTACCGCAGGGTACCGGCTATCCCAAACCGAAGTCGACTCGACCAATCGCCGTAAAATAGAAGTCGCCTGCTCTAGGTCGGCCAGATTGCCGAAGCGTTCGAACCGCTCCAACAACTGGAGATGGAGGACCCATGGATCGTCATCCATGGAACCCGAGGCTTCACCCCGACTCGCTAATGTTCCGAGTCGTTGATGGGGCCCCATGGCGTCCATATTTCGCCTCATGAACAGCTTTTGCAAGGCAGTCGCTGCATGCTTTGCATGGCTTTCTCCAGTGTCATCGCCCAACACTTCGTTCAACAATTCTTCGGCCTGCTGATCTCCCTCGTCGTCTGTCTGATTGCGGCGCCGCGCAAGGTGTACCATCGCCATATGAAGGAGCGTACAAGGACGATCAGGGTGTCCCAAAGGCTGGCTAGCCAGTGCATCGCGATACCTCTGGAGGGTGACCTCCACGCGATCGTCCCCTCCCTCCACTTGAAACCAGATCAATTCCGCCATCGCTAGGTTGCACTGAGTGACCGCACGACACGGGTGGTCCCATGGACACGTGTTCAGCGCACGTTCGAACTCTCTAATTGAACGCTGTAAATCTTGTCTTTCTCCACTTCTCCGGTAACGCAAAAGAGCGTTATGACCTTGATTAGTGGCATCCTCCAGTTCACTGCGTGATTCTGGAGTTGACTGTCAGAGAGTAAGATTTAACGACTATGAGATGATACAATTCGCTGACTCACCCAGTGAGGGTCCAGGACCTTCAACGTTGATGGACTAGTATTCTCAGGCTCATGCCGTTTGACAGTTATAGCGATGGATGTACATGGTGATACCACATCACCCGCCTTCGGAAAGAACTTGTATGCTGCTGCGAGTGAGTCAATGGGATCTTGTACGGAATAATCGACACCACCCACGAGAGTTATTTTCACTGCGCTCCAAAAGGTCTTTGACCACAACCGTCATCTTCCGCAACAGCTCTCCACTGCCTAGCATTGGTTGGAATTCGAAGGAGGCATAGACCTCAATACAAATCGAGGCCGACATATCTGACGATCTAGGTGGATTGTCAGAGCTATACGGCTTGCTGTCAGTAGAGATCTCACATCGGGATTGGTCCATGCCATTCGACAACATCCTCGTTTACTGACGAAGGTTTGGTTTCTGTTTTCCATTCCAGGTCATGATGGCGCAGCAAGATAAAAAAGCCGATGGGAAGGCGTCTGAGACCAAGGGCCACGTCAGTCGCTCGAATGGCTATCCCGCGGTGGTTAAGTACGTTTGTAAATGATCATCAGCAGGCTCTTACCTGTTATCACAACGTCTTCAATTTGGTTCGCAGGGCAGGAGGAGGTGAGCGCTTGAGATAGCTCGTGTCCAGAGGGTTCTATACCCAGGTTCTCCTCGCCCTGACTCAAGCTGGGCATGGTATTGTACACGCATTCCTGCAACGTGTGTTGATGAGCTAATTGGTGGCAGCCTGTGGGCCAGACGCACAACCGGGGCACTCAGCTCGCAATCTCCAGGCGGGTTCTGGATATGCAACGTATTCGTTTCAGGGCATGGTTGTTCTGCCTGGTCTGAGTTGCTGGACACTTGCGGTCCAGACTGTGCAATGTCCGACTCGTTGGTCACCATCACTAGAAGAATTTGAGAAATTGGACCTCGGGGAATGCGGTAAGACGCCACCTTTACCCTTGAAGCCCAGATATTTTTGCACAATTTTGTAGCACCAGAGGAAAAAT
>JBBPTY010000691.1:0-14546 GCA_038094335.1 Tylopilus aff. striatulus | reverse complement strand
ATAGGTTGACTGAGCAAGTGTGAAGGAAGCAGATGATGATGAAGAGGAAATAAGTCATGCAAGAAAAGAGAAAAAAGGGGGTGATTGTAACATTACCCCCTTACTACATTCAAATGCCCACTTGAACCTTAAAAATCCTAATAGCCAGCACCTGGGGATCCAGTCATGTTGGCTTCAGCTGTATCATTGAAGTTGTAGTTGACATTGGAGCTATGAGTGGATGGGGCTCTGTAGGTTCCCAAAGGGCATCAATAGGAAGGGTGTTGAGGATGAGAAGATTTCTGGGAGGAGGATGCAGAGGAAGATGATGACTTTCACAGAGGTGTTTGCCAATGAAGTGGGAATTGGTCTTGAGTATGTCCTGGGGCCCATTTCCAGCAATACAGGTATTCATACTCATCACAATTAACCTGGATATGTCCCAACTTTTTACAATGGAAGCAAGTGTCGTAATACCTAGGATGTCCTTGCCAGAGGGGGTAGCATTCTTGGCAGCACATTTCTTTACATTCCTCAAGGAGGTTGATGATTCATTCCTCTCCAGGAGAGAGGGGAGCTGAGGAGATAGAGGGTGTGGTAGAGTTCGATGGATGAGGGAGCGTAGAAAGGGATTCTTTGCAAGTTTTAATCTGGGAAGACTAACATGCAAACCTGTTAATGTTTTCCATGAAGCCTAACACTTCAAACTGGAAGAGAGAGTTGTCAATGTGTGTAGCCAGGTTGTCATATGTGTTTTTTAGTTGTTGTGCCAGGTTAACTCTTTCAATCATAGGGGATGAGGAAGCAACAAGGGGGGCAAGATTAAAAATCTGATGGCAAGGTGGGCAAGGTACAAGTGGTCAAGGGCGGAATCAGCATCTGCATGATGTTCAAAGATTTGAGCAAGGTGGGAGTTAAGGAGAAGGTCTAAGAAGTGTTCTTGTTCTTTGTTGGTCATGGGTTGCATAGAGGGTGTAGCATGGAGGGGGAGCTCGACAGCTTCTACCCCTTGACATCTTCCTTCAGTGATGTAGTTCAAAATGGATTGTTTAATGGGGAAGAGTTGATTCAAGGGGGTTTCATTATTCCAGCCACAGCAGGCTTCGACTGGGGATGGGGAACAGGATGTCAGGGTAAGGAAAGATTTGGTGGTAATGGAGGAAGGTGTGGGGAAAATGGTGTGGGAAACAATGGCAGGACTGGAGTAGGGCATGAGTTTGGTGGGGGGGAGTGTTGCAGGGCATAGTAGAGGATTTCAAAGGATTTTGGTTTAATGACATTGGAAGGAGGATTTGTTAGGGGAAGTGTAGAGGAAATGGAGGTTTTTATACTCTTGGAGGAGGTTGGGGGCATGGCAGAGTTCCATTTCTTTTACCCATAAGTCTTCTTCAGTGGAGTATCCTTTCCACTGAATAAAATAGGTGTGGTTGGAAGGTGGGCCTTGATGTCTTAATATCTGTTTAATTTCATATTCCTCCTCTCCTTCTATAAGGTTTGGAGGTGGTTTTGGATAGTTCAGTCCATATATGTTGTTTTCGCAATAGGGGGATAGGGGAGAAGTGTGGAACATGTTGTGAATTTGCCAGGTTTGTGGGAGTCAGAGTTTGTATGTGACTGGGGATAATGCTACAGTGATTATGAAGGGCCCTTCTCTTCTTAATGTGGATTTCAGGTTGGTTACATGCCTTTTTAAGTTCCATGCTTCCAACCACACTTTATCTCCTTTGGAGAATGGGGAGAAGTTCTTATGGGAATGTGCCTTCATTGTTTGTCTGGCTAGATCATGGGCCACAATGGTCTCATTTTGAGCTTCCTTTAGGGTGTGGAGTCTTTCTTCCAGGGCAGATAGGTGGGTTTCTTTAATGATCATGGGCAAGGTGCAGGGTTTGTAGCCCTTCATGAGATAGAATGGGGATTTATTGGTGATGGAATGGGGGTGGTGGTTGTGGGTGAACTCAGCAAGGGTAATGTGTTCAGCCCAAGTAGAGGATTTATTTCCACAAAAGATGTGAAGGTACATTTTGACTTCTTGGTTTACCCTTTCAGTTTCTTCATTGGTTTGTGGGTGGTAAGCCATAGAGAGTGCGAGGTTGTACCTGAGGAGTTCCCCAAGTTCTTTGGCAAAGGTGGAGGTGAATTGTGGTCCTCTGTCAGAGATGATTTTGTTGTAGAGGCCAAACCTTTGAAAGACTTTGTGAAAGAAAAGAGTGGCAATCCCAGCCACATCAACAGTTTTTTTTGTGGGGCATAGAATTACCCCCTTACTAAGGTCATGGTCCACCATGACTAATAATAAGTCAAATCCATCTAAGGAGGGAAGGTCAGTGATCAGGTCACAAGAGACTGTCTGGAAGGGTTGGAAGGTGGTGAATGGAATGGGTAGTAACAGTGGTGTGATTGGATGGATGTTTACTTTGTTTTGTTGGCACACAGCACATCCTTCCACATGTTACGATTCGTCCTCTATGACCCATCTTTTTCCTTTTACTTAGCTAACTCTTATCCATTATATTAGCAATACTTACTCTTTTAGGCTTCACCTACTCTTTACCACCCAACCAGTACCCTTCTTGATCTTCTTTCTCACAATCATCTCCAAGGCCTCTTATAGTAATCACCATCATACTTCTTATCTTCTATTACATCCAACACTTCTATTCTTAATCCCCACATCTTCTTTTCTTCTATAACATTCTAACCAATAGCAATACAACTGCTTATCTTCTTATCTTCCAATCAGTGCATTCTTTCCTTACTTAGTCATGGTCTGTGTGCACACCTTTTGTTGCAGCACAACATTATTCAACTTAACTATTTATGAAACCATGCACAGTTTCTTTTCCATTCTTATCCATGCTATGCAATGGCTAGACCTTATGACTAAACATTCTAGACCTATGACATCACATGGAACCCCCTAGAACAATGATGTCATCATGACTCATGATGACTTGGTATGACTCATCCTTATCTCGGCTGTGCTTCCCTATACACACAGCCCTCTTATCGTCCAATAGCGATATGGACTCATATGGTTTCACTTTCTATTTACCTTTTATATCATTTATTACATCAGCTGTACCATAACATGTACAAACAAGTAAAGTAGTATATAAGACAGCACTGAATGGTGGCAAGTCCCCACCCTGGTTCTTTTGAATTATCACTCCTCACACTATAAGTACCACCACAAGCACATTGCTAGTGGGCTAAACCCTTGAAAACACCTTAAGAACTCTTGTATGATGCTTGAGTTGCTTTTGGGTTTCTTGTTGGTTTCATCTTTTACATATATAAGGACCACACATGTAATCGTAGTCCTCATCTTGATCTTACCTTGGCTGGTACCTACAGCTAGCAATGTCATCCTCCTCTACTATCTACTCTTCAGCTTGAGCACTTGCCCCTATTTGGCTTGAACACTCACCCACTTTCTATCTTCTTAGCAAACTTGCCTTAAGACCAAGGTCTATGTTGTCACCTACCCAGTGTGAACGTAACACCATGTATTTCCTAATGAAGGAGGCAAGTTCAGGCCACCAGTATTTGCTGGCTACCAATTGGCGGGTTTTGAGATTTCCAGGGTATCCAATGGTTGGGTGATCATGATGACTAGAGACTATGGAGCGTCTGAGGTCTATGTCATTAGGGATGTATACCCAGTTTTGATAGGTAAGGATTCCTGCATCATACTTCCAATCTGATAGGTGGGATCAGAATTTCACAGGAACTTCTTCAGGCATGGAGTGTAGGACAGAGGGGATCAGGGAATTGGATTCAGAGGACTTGGCGATTTTTGTCATTAGTTCAACATTGATAAGATTGACAAACATTTCAGGAGGTAGGAGAGTGATGTTTTTATTGTTGTTGTTCATGAGGGGAAGGTGGTCAGGTTAGCAGAAGAAAGTGTCAGGTACAGAAAGGTCTTTTCCTGGGATGTGGGTAAATTTGAGGTCATATTCTACCAGGTCTAAAAGCCAGTAGGCTTGTCAATGGTTGAGCTTTTGGGGTTGGCGGAAGTACGTAAGGTTTTGATGGTCAGTGAATACTTGGACAGGTGAAAAAGTTCTGACAAGGTAGTGTCTCTAGGTTTCTAGGGTATGCATGACAGCTAGGAGTTTTCTGTCATAGATGTCATAGTTTCGTTCAGCTGAGCCAAATGTTTGGGAGATAAAGGAGCAAGGATGCCATTTTCCATTAGTATCAGCTTGAAGATATACTCCTCCAGATGTGTATTTGAAGGCATCGGTGGCAATGGCAAAGGGGGCAGTGAGGTTGGGCATACAAAGGACAGGTTCTGCAGTGAAGCATGCTTTAAAATTATCAAAAGAGGTCTGGCACTTCAGGGTCCATTCCCAAGGGTGATTTTTCTTGGTCAGGTCAAGAAGAGGTTGGGTGATGTTGGAGTAATGGGGAATGAATTGTTGGTAGAAGTTGGTAAAGCCCAGGAAGGAATAGACATCCTTGACCTTTGTGGGGGTAGGCCATTGTGCAATTCCATCCAATTTGACTGGGTCCATAGCAATATCTCCAGGTCAAACAATTATTCCTAAATATTCAACCTCTTTAATCAAGAAGGTGCATTTTTCGCGTTTTAGGCAAAGGTCTAGGTCTTTCATTTGTTGTAGGATGAGTTTGGTTCTTTGTGTGTGTTCTTCTTCATTGTCAGAGAAGATTAGTACATTGTCCATGTAGATGACCAATCACCCTTCAGCTATAAGATCTTGAAAGAAGTTGTTCATAAATTGTTGGAACATGGGGGAAGAGTTAGTCATTCCAAAGAACATGACCATTGGTTCAAAAAGTCCTTTGTGGGTGATGAAGGCAGCTTTTCATTGGTCTTCTTCCTTAATACAGACATTGTTGTATCCCCATTGTACGTTGAACTTGGAGAAGACCTTAGTGCCTTTAAGTTTGTTCATAAGGTCAGAAATAAGAGGAAGAGGGTAGACATCTCATATGGTGTGTTCATTGAGATACCTGTAATCCTGACAAGATCTAAGTCCTCCATTCTTTTTTTTGATGAAGAAGAATGGGGATGCTTGGGGGGATTTTGATGGGCAGATTTTTCCCATTGCTAGATTTTTCTTGATAAATTCTTTGGCAGCCTCTCTTTCTTGTGGAGATAACAGGTACACCTTTCCCACTTTCAGGACAAAGGATTCAGAGAGGTTGATGGCATGGTTGTAAGGTCATGACAGTGGGACATGATTGGTAGCTGCTTTTTCAAAGATAGAGGTGAACTCCCTGTATTTGTGAGGGAGAATAGGCTTAGGTTTGTTGGCTTCTGCTTTTTGGGCAAGTTCTGTAGCTGTGGTGATTTTTTGTATCTCCTTCATAATATGGGGGTTGGCAAAGCAAGATCCAAATTTTGAGATTCAGTTTAAGATAGCTGAGAAGATGGCTCATTTGGTGAAGTCATTGGGGAGTTCAGCTCCAACATATCTGCAGAATCCTTCCATTTCTTCATTGTCTAGGTATGTGTGGTGGAGTTTCCATAGTATAGGCTTAGGATTTATAGGTTGGGTATTCTTTGAGAGGTATTTTCCTCTTTTAGTGGTGTGGGTGAGGGAGAGATTGAGCAAGTGGTCTTTATTCACAGGTATGGATACAGTCCCTCTTTTCCAGTCAATAGAGGGTTCAGAGGCTTGGAGCCAGGGGTGTCCTAGTATCATGTTTTCTTTTCCTCCATTGATGATATAAAATTAGATCTTCTGTGTGATGTTGCTGATTTTGAAGAAGACTACGGCCTCATGTTGGCAAATGGTGTTTGTTGTTTTATCAGTGTTTCATATGGGGAAGGGGGAGTTTAGTTTTCTAATGGGAATCCTGTTTTGTGTGATGAAATCTCTGTTAATACAGCAGATTTGGGCTCCAGAGTTGATGAGGGTAGTGGTGTTGACAGCTTTGAGAGTTTGAGTTGAAGCAATGATTTGGATGGGGACATACAGTGAGTGGGGCTTTGATTCAACCTTCTCAATATGTACATGTTCTTTGGGAGGGACTCACACCAACTGAGGTCTCCCTTCTAAAAATCCTGATTATAATTCCCTCCTTTCACTACCCTGTCTACCATGGTGTCTTCATCATTACTCACTTCCTTAGTAGTGGCCTTAGTAGTTTCTACCTTAATGATTTTCTTGGCAGGGGGTCACTGGGATGATCAAGGAGGGACTGGTGGTGTAGATGTCATTGGTAGTCTGGGGCAGTTGTGAGAAGAATGTCCTTTCTTTCAGCATTGAAAGTAGAGCCCTTCTTTTTAGCATCTCTCTCTTTCTTCTGGGGTTAACTTGGTGATTCTGTCCATGTCCATGGCATTGGGGTCTTTGGTGGAATAAGGGGCTGGTGGTGGGGTGAAATACTTGGTCTTGGCTTTATGTTGTTCCACTATTTTAGCTATGAAATCCTTTTGCCACAAGAGGGTTTTGGCCTTTTCATACCATCCCTTGATTGTTTTTGATACATCATTAGATGTGTAGACTCGTTCTACCATCCAGGCAGGTATGGCCATTCAGAAATAGTGGACAAGGGTACTTTCATTGGCAATATTGAGGCATCCTGTTTGAGCAGTTTCAGTTTTGAACCTAGAGATATAGGTAGATAGGTATACATCAGAGCATACTCTTGTTTGGGCAAGCCACATTTGGGCTGGATTGGTGATATTGGGGGATTGGAAATTCTGAAGGAAGTCTTTGAAGAAGTCTTTGAAAGTTTCGAACATTTTGCTTTTTGTGGCTTGGCTTTGTCTGGCATTGGCCCATGGTTTGGCAGTTCCTTTTTGCATATAAGACAGGGCAAAGGCTACCTTTCTTGCATCATCATTGTAGATGGCATTGTTGATCATGAAGTAGGCTTTAACTGAGTCTAGCCATGCTATAGCTTTGCTTCCACTACCATCAAACTGTTCAGGTTTGTCAAGGGGAATTTCAATGGGCCTAGTGTTTGCCATGGTAGGGAACTGTGATGGTGGTAACTGTGGTCAAGGGGATGGGGGAGGAACAAGGGGTGTTCCGAAAATCTGCCCAGTTAAAGGTTGTATGGTGGGTGACAGAGGTGTGGGTACTTGAGGTATACTAGCCTGTGCAGATAGTGTGTGGGCTAGGTTGATGGCGATGGTTTGGTCCCCTATAGTGGGTGTGGGTTCATCTGGGTTGGTGTAATCTAGGGAGTTGAGGTCCTCAAATGGATCAGAGTCAATGGAGGCAGGTTTCCTCCAATGGGTCAGGGGAATCAGAGGTTTTGGAGGATGGTGTCTGGGTGGAAATAACACTACTCGATGGTAGGCATCATGAGGGTAAAGCTAGTTCTTTTGTTACACTTGGCCTGGGTAGGGACAAGTGAAGACTTGAAGGCTGAGGTCAAAGGTCTGTCTACTCAGAAGGGCACACAGCAGCCACATTACTGAGAGATGGAGAGATGACCAAGTAGGAATTGAACCTGGCTTGGTGAAAGCTAGAATCAGAGGTTGGGGGTACTCAGAAGGTAAAGCCCTGAAGAGTCCCTGGAGTAGTTCTTACATAGCTCACTGCTCCAGACAGCCTGTCCCACATAGCTCACTGCTCCAGACAGCCTGTCCCACATAGCACACAGTTTCTGGTGACTTTTCAATTCTGATGATAGTTTCCTGTCTACACTTGACATGTGCAGTACTGTTCCTACATTCTTGCTTATTAGTTTGTTTCAGATTCTAGTATATAAGACCCTCTGTATCTACTGTACTCCTCAGTTCAAATATTGACTAAGTCCCTCCATGGAATCCTCTGAGCTCTTGCTCTACTCTGACTCTCTGACTTTGAGAACAGTGCACACAAGGGTGTGACACATAAGTCCTGCACCGAAGATCCTTGCCCCTCCCACTGTTTCTGTTTTCCAGAATTTTCCAACCTTCTGAGATTCATCTGGAGGAGCTGGGCTTGACAGTATATTTGAACTCATATTTGTGCTTGCTTGCTAACACCTATGTCACACACCCAGTGAGTTAACTACTCATGAAAAACTCCAGTCCACTTTTGGGTCAAACTAAATCATTCCAGAAGACTTTATTGGTCTCACAGCCCACCAAGAACCCCTATCCATTTCCACCACCCCCATCTACTGCCACATCCAGCTCTCTGGCCCTTATGACTCTCCCCTTACCCCACTCCCAGTAGACTTCAATACCCCTTTGAAACCTCAGATTGTTGAAATTTCAGATCTCAGGAAGGACATTGACCCCCAAACCCCTCTGACCCTGATGATCCCAGAGATAATGACACCTCTGATTTGAATGAGCTCCCTCCAAATGAGGTTCCCCTGGCTTTTGAGCCATTTAACCAACTTGTCAATGCCATCCAGGAAATGACACAGCAGGCACTCCAACACAGACCTTTTGACTCTGTCAAGGCAAAGGTCTGTGAACCTGACCTGTTTGATAGGCTAGACCCCTGGAAGCTCTGACAGTTTGTAGTCCAGTGTGAACTAAACTTCCAAGCCAACCCAAAAACCTTCTGCCATGACCATACAAAAGTCACCTTTGCACAGTCATATCTCAAGGGGGTGCCTCTGGAGTACTTTGAACCTGACCTTCTGGGAGGAGAACCCATTGAGCTCCACCCACTATGGATGGACAATTGGGAAGCCTTCCTCCTGGAATTACAAAGTAACTTCATCTGCATAATCTGGTTGCTGAAGTGAAAGCCCAGTTGGAGTAGCTCTGCATGAGGGAATTGCAGCAGATCACCAACTATGTGGTCCATTGGAACCACCTGGCAAGCCAAGTCTGGGAATGGGGTCCCAGTGCACTCCACCACAATTTCTATAATGGACTCCCAGACTGCATCAAGAATGAGTTGTCTCAGCTTGACAAACTGAACAACTTGCAAGATTTCCAAAACCTTGCCCAGTAGATCAACCATCACTACTGGGAATGTAAGGAAGAGATTGCCCATGCTACCAAGGCTTCCAGAAGCCATTCCAGAACCAACCCACCCAAATCATCTAATTCTACATCCTTCCAATCCACTCCAAAACAATCCAACCAATCCAAGAACTTCTCAAAGAGTTCAAAGGAATCAAAAACTAGAGGAAGTTCTGCTTCCAGATCTTCCACCCCCAAAACCAACCTCTCATTGAAGCTTGGCAAGGATGGCAAGTTAACTGCCACCAAGTGCAAGCACTGCTTTGATAACAAGCTTTGCATGTTCTGTGGTCAGGCAGGTCACATGGCTAAGGATTGCCCAAAATCCTCTTCCCAGGTATCCAAGGCTTGTGCTACTCAGACCTCCACTCTGGAAGCCAAACTGGAAGCCTTTAGCTTGGAGGTGAAAAAATAGTTGGCAGCCTTGAAGACTCTGCATGGACCTGAGGTTGTGTTGACTCTGCCCATGCACTCAAGGAGGTTCATCTCAATATGTCCACTCTTTTCAATGTAGGAGCAAGGAGCTCTCTACAGTTACAACCCCCTGGTTCCCAGTTTTTCATTCATAGGTCCATGGTTGAGCCCAGCGATGCCCCAAGTTAAGAGTGTCATACCCAAGTCAGTCACATCAGTCAAGTATTACCAGCCAAGTATGGTCTGGTGGTTTTTAGTTCACTTGACATAAGTTTCAGTTGATATTCACACTCTTTCACATTAGTAGACTTGCATGGGCAAGTATGACCTGGGTCTGAGTGATTAGACTGCCTGAGTCAGATCATCTGAGATCTGGCAGTAGCAACTGTGTGGCTACATACACAGTGTTGCTCAGGTAGATCTGTTGAACTTCAGACCACACTGCTACCTGCATTTTGTAGTGTTAGTACTACTTCCTTACCTACACAGCTGACCCTGGCCATCAGACTGGGGAGCAGCACTTTTTTTTAGTTCCTCTTGTACAGTCTTAGATATGCCCAGACTATAAAGCCATGGACATGGCACCTAATAAAAAAGCTTTTCCCACTTAGAAGAGACCACCAGTGAGTGTCTGGGAAAGCTCCAGAGTAAGTGACTGCTGTAGGTCTTTCATTTAGCATCTTTCTTCCCTCTTCTTGTGCCTGGCTGGTACTTCACTCAGCTTGGCAGCCCCTGTTTCCATGCAGTTGCACTTGGAGTTGCTTGGACTCATTTTCTTTTCACTTGGGTTGGTCAGTCCTCCCTTATTAAGGCTACCATTGCAGAAACAACTCAGCTGGAAACCTTTGGGACATTAACTTGCCCCTTCTTCCCTTTTTCTTTTCCCTGCTTGCACTAAGGTGCTCAGTCAAGGTCTGCTGCAAGGTATATTTTTGTTGTCCTACACTGATCCCTACTCCCTTATGCCCACTGTTGCCATATCATCCTATGACATTCCATTCTTTCCTGTGCTCATAGACTCTGACTCTTCCAACTGTTGTATAGATAATTCTTTTGTCAATGATCACAACCTTTCCCCATATCCCATCTCTCCACTACAACTCAAGCTATTTGACAGAACATCCAATTCCACTATCACTCAAGCTATTGACCTCTCTGTCTGCTTCGTGACACTCTGACAACATTTTATGTCACTCCATTGGATGGATCTTGTTCTCTGAACAAACTCAATGAAGGAAACAGAGCAAAAGTCTTTGAACATTGATATAACAAAATGCAAGACTGTACCATTGACAACACAGAAAAAACTCTTGCAAAATTCACTAAGGACCTCAAAGAGACCATCTTCTCTTTCAATGGCAAGGCCACCACTCAAAGTGAAATAGGAAAACTTGTGCAAACTCCTTTCAAAACAAAGGATAGAAAATGGAATCATGGTTTCCAGCAATATATTACAGTGTTCCAAACCTGGCAGCCAGAGTCCAAATCATGAACAAGGCCATCCTGATCAACTTTCTTGCTATAGAACTAGATCATCAAATCACCACCATGATCCTGTCCATGGCTACCATCTCTGTCACCATTCCCACCTGGATTGTCTAAGCAAAGATCTTCCATACTCAAAAGATACAAATCTGATCCTTTCAAGCAGGAAAAGGAATCTCCACCCCCTCTAGTAACTGACCTGCCAAAGACTCCTATGCCATGGATGTTGACACTGACATTCTTCAAAAACTCTCCTCTGTTGAAGAAGTCCAATGCATCCATGAAGAACATTGCTTTTGATACAGGAAGAAAGGATATAATGCCCAATAGTGCACCAAATATACAAATGCACTGTAGAAGCAGCGAGCTCTCTATGCTTACAAATCCTCAGTTTCCAGCTTTTCACTTTCAGGTCACTGGTCAAGTCCAGTGATGCCTCAAGTTAAGAGTGTCCCACCCAAGCAAGTTGCATTGGTCAAATATCACCAGCCAAATATGGTCCAGTCATTTCTGTTTCATCCAAGTAAGTTTTTCGGTCAATATTCACATTCTTTCAAGTTAGTAGGCTTGTGCAGGCAAGTATGACCTGAGACCGAGCATTTCGAGTAGCCAAGAAGGTCTGTCTGAGGGTCAGTGGTAGCTGTTGCACAGGACACACACACTGTTTGACTCAGGTCAACAATTTCTGTACTTTGGACATTATTAGTACTTGTGACACATAGTTGGGGTGTCATTTGGACACAAGCACAACTGCTGTAAGACAATGAAAATATATCTTGCAGCTACTCCAAAGGAGAGCCTAGTGCAAGCAAAAGAGAAGAAAAGAAAGAAGGGGCAACTTATCATTCCAAAGGTTTCCAGCTGGTTCCGAACAGAGGGGGTTGTCTAACAAGGGAGCTGGCTTATGACTAGGCTTTCCGAGTGGAAACCCCCTGACCCAAGTGAAAAGAAAAATGAGTCCAAGTGACTCTGTGCAGCAGCACACAAAAACTAGAGCTCTGGACTGGATGAATACTGGCTGAGTGTGATGAAGGAAAAGATAAGAGCAAAAAACCCACAGCAGTCACTTACTAATGCACTCCCTCGAAAAATAGAGAGTTACTGACTTGGGGAGAACTCTTTTATTCAATAAATAGCACATACATAGTTTTATAGTCTGGGCATACCCAAGACTGTCAACAGAGAAAAACTAATAAAAACAACTGCCACTGGGCCCACAACCCAAGACCAGCTGTGCGAACACTAAAGTAAGATGAATACTACAAAATGCAGGTAGTGGTTTGACCCGAAGTGAAGAGTATCCACCCAGTCCATGCATGTCAGTGCTGCTCATCTAACTCAAAAGAAATTGAAATAGAGTAAGATCAATGAACATACTTATCTGAATGAAGCTCGATCAGGCTAGACTCTACTAGTGCAGCTTGACCTGGTGTGACTTTGGCTCAGGTAGGATACTCTTGGACTCAACCAGGAACCTGTAAGTGAAAAGCTGGGAACTGGGGCTTTGTGACTGTAGGGAGCTCCTTGCTCCTACACCACTCATCGGTCCTAAGCCCAGTAGCTACTTGTTGAATACTTTTCTTAAGTTTTTCTCTGTTTACAGTCTTGGGTATGCCCAGACTATAAAACTATGTACCACTATTCAATAAAAAGTTCTCTCCCAAGTCAGTAACTCTCTATTTTGAGGAAGCACATCAGTAAGTGACTGCCATAGATCTTTTGCCCTTATCATTTCCTTCATCATGCTCGGCTGGTATTCATCCAATCCTGAGCTCTAGTTTTTGTACACCATTGCACAAAGTCACTCAGACTTATTTCTTTTCACTCATGTCAGGTGGTTTCCACTCAGAAAACCTAGTCCTAAGCCAGCTCCCTTGTTAGATAACCCCCTCTGTTCAGAACCAGTTGGAAACCTTTGAGACAATAACTTGCCCCCTCTTTCTTTTCTTCTGCTTACATTAGGCTCTCCTTTGGAGTAGCTGCAAGATATATTTTTGTTGTCTTACAGTGCCATCCAAGACTCTCCCTCAACTCCATACTATCTGCACCACTGAAACTACACCCCCAGTTCCCTCCACTTCAACTTCTCATACTCCCTCCATCATTGAGTCCTATGTAAATTCCCTGAAAACCCAAGGGAAATCAGAGAAAGAAGTCCTCCAGACACTAAAGATATGCTTTGCAGACGCAATGAAGAAAGTAGCTGTAATCCTCACCAATGACTTGGATTTTTGAAGTCAGAAGTAACTTCAACATTCACTTCTGTAGATCTGGCCCATGTACTCACTGCCCTGCCAAATGAAAGAACTCTTCATATCCCAATAAAACTTAGAACCAGGGAAGAATGATTGAAACCTCTACACTCATTGACTGTGGAGCCATGGGAAATTTCATCAATATTAGACTCCTTACCCTCACCAATTTCCCCCTCAAACAACTCCCTAGACCCACAGTTGTCCATAATATGAGTTGCCCATAATATGGACAGAACCACCAATGCCAAGGGAACCATTCTCTGTAAAGCTAAAACCAAACTTCAATTCCCTGAATTAAAGGAGGAAATAGACCTCATGGTCGTAAGCTTAGGATGTCATCAAATTATCCTTCGAATGCTTTAGCTAAAGAAATGAAATCCCAAGACTGACTGACACTCTCACTCACTCATTCTATCATGAAACCCCTGAATCTCCATTGACCAAGACAACTCCCTCCAACACTACCTACTTACGTGGTTAGGACTGGACACGGATCAAGAAACTGCCCTTCAACTGGCCCAACAATTCCCAGAGGATGTTGAGTCTCTTTGTGAGTACCTCCCTTCTGGATACAACCATGAATCCATCAACAAGATCACTATTTTGACTCAATTGGCACAAGCAGAAGACCATGAGGAGGTGACCATTCCTGAATGATGTCAGGACTTCAAAGATGTCTTTGCTGAGTCCACACATAATAAACTCCCTCCTCATCAACCTTACAACCATGTAATTGATCTCAAACCCTCCTTCATCCCTAAGATCACCAAGGTATACCCTTTGAACCCAGCTAAGAAGGAAGCATGTAAAGCCTTTGTCAAAGAACATCTCAAGACAGGAAGAATTGTACCTTCAAAATCCCCACAAGCCTCCCCCTTCTTTTTCATACCAAAGAAAGATGGTTCACTATGTCCATGTCAAAATTATAGATACCTTAACTGATACACCACCCACAATGGCTATTCTCTGTCCCTGATCTCCAAACTAATTGATGACATGAGAGACTCCACTTGGTTTACTAAATTTGACATATGGTGGGGTTATAACAACATCCACCTTTGAGAAGAGGTCAAATGGAAAGTAGCATTTATCACCCCCCTTGGTCTCTTTGAATCCGCTGTAATGTTTTTTGGTTTCAACAACACCCCACCCACCTTCCAAACTTTCATGAATCATATTTTCACTGACATGATATTGGAACAATGGCTAAAGATTTCCATGGATGACATAGATATCCACACCAGGGGGAACATTGACCTCCACCATGAAAGAACTCACAGAGTCCTTAGGTTGAGAGAACATGGCTTATCTCTCAAAATCTCCAAATGCCTCTTTGACACCAAATGAGTGGATTTTTTAGGTATGATCATTGGACAAGGAAGGATTGAGATGGATCCTACCAAACTCCGAAGCCATTAGGAACTGGAAACCATCTACTAATGTCAAGGAAATTCATTCATTCCTGGGATTTGCAAATTTCTATTGCAAATTTATTCCCAATTTCTACAATGGTGTAG